>JADBJO010000945.1:30000-35000 GCA_016801955.1 Conus betulinus
GTGTGTGTGTGTGTGTGTGTGTGTGTGTGAGAGAGAGAGAGAGAGAGAGAGAGAGAGAGAGAGAGAGAGAGAGCAAGGAATAATAATTTCTTTTACATTTTTTTTCATTTACCAAGAAATTTGTCACTGATAAAAAAAAAAAAATCGACCTTGATGGGACTCGAACCCACAATCTTCGGCTCCGGAGGCCGACGCCTTATCCATTAGGCCACAAGGTCGGTCTGTCTCACGCCTCAGAATTACAAAAGTGAAACAAGCCATTCATTACTGTGATATGATGCATATACTAATCGATTTTTTGCTTGTTTGGCTGTTGACGTATTGGTTGGCTGGTTGTTCTCTTTTGCATCATTTGAATAATGAAAATGACAACAGGGGTAATCATAATCATGATAAGAATATGTGTTCAATAATACGAGTTTGACGTTTTGGAACTTTTAAGTTGAGAGAGAGAGAGAGAGAGAGAGAGAGAGAGAGAGAGAGAGAACTCAGAACTCAGAACCTGTTTACTGTACATCGGCCTTGGGCCACAATACAGGGGACGGGGCACGGGGACTGGGGAATAGTCGGCACTGAGCACAATACATGTGCAGGACATGCAAAGCATAAACACGTCATGGGCTTATTAAATATGGAGAAGATGAAAAAACAATTACCACCATTAACAAAACCATGTACTTTTGATAATTACCAATTTTCATAAACATTGAATTTGAATGTACCGATATAAAGAGATTATATAATTACCTTATCATTTTCTGCCTTCTATTACCTGCATGAAAAACATACCTAGAAAGATTGTGTCTTAGATCACTGTTTTCTGATTCAAGAAGCTTATACATTGGAGTGTTAACATGACCACTTAGAATCTTCTCTCTTAAATCATTATACATAATGCACTCCTTCAAAAAATGGGCCTCATTTTCAATTTTTGATTTACAAAAAGGACACATTTTATCTTGAACTCTATCACTGTATCTGTAAACATTGTTGTTGAGTGGTAAAACATTAAACCTTATTTGCGCAATAGCAACACGAAAACAATACACATCCATATGACATATGTACTTATCTTTTTCAAAAATGACTTTGAAAGTTCGATAACTCTCATATCTGTCTCTATCTCGAATAGCACAATACCATTCTTGTATAAACATATCTACTAGTCTCTGTTTAAACATACTCAAGAAAGCCTTTGTATATCCCCCACACTTGTTGAAACCAGACTATGTAGAAACCAGTCGTGCATAGAATTTCTCTTATTTTTGACGCCCAGCAGTCCTTTCCATTCCTGTCCAATCCATTAACATTAGATACGCCTTATAAGGCAACCGATCAGGGTTCATATGTAACAGCTTAACCAATATCTAATGGAATTCGTGCATGAGTTAACATGAAGCGGATATCTACCCAGGTCACCATATACCATCTTATTTGGAGTCTTGACTGGAACGCCTAAAAAAATCTTTTACACGCCAACATATGAACTTTTTCGATTTGTTCTAATCTATTTAATCCCCATATTTCGGATGAATATAATAAAATGGGTTGGATCTTCACGTCAAATATTTTGAAAAAGGTTTTATTGTTCATTTCTTTAAATTTACTGAAAGTTCTATTTAATTGAACCACTGCTTTCTTTCATTTTGTAACCAAGTGATCCGTTCCTTTTTTTTGCACTAATCACTGTTGTAAAATTGAAACCCAGATACAATAACTATTTACCACTTCTAACTTGGAGCCATTATAAAACCACCTCTCACGTTTTCCCAAGAAAAACCCCCTTTCCTAAAGACCATTACTTTAGTTTTATCAGTATTAACTGTCAACTGCATATTCTCGCAAAAATCTTTCAAAATATTTAATTGCTGTTGTAAACCAGTTGGTGTGATTGAGAGTAGAACAACATCATCAGCAAAAAGGAGAATAAAAAGTTCTACTATGTCAGACAAAATCTGAACACCATGATTACCTCTTTCATTCACACTATTGGCTAACTGGTTAATGAATATTGAAAATAACACAGGGCTCAAAACGCACCCCTGTCTAACACCAACAGGACACGCAAAAAAATCGGACAGTTCATTGTTTACCCGTACACATGACAATAATGAATTATACATAGCAGACAAAGAAGCAAAAAAATTTCCCTTTGACACACCCTGGTTTCTAATGCATTCTAAAAGTTTGTCATGACGAACAGAAATCAAAGGCCTTTTAAAGTCCACGAAGGCAGCGTATAATTTCCTTCCCTTCATAGACATACATTTCTGAACGGTTGCATATAATGTAAATATCTGATTAATAGTTGAGTAGTTTTTTTCCTGAATCCTGCTTGGTTTTCAGAAATCAGCTGGTTGTTGTTGATCCAGGAATGTAATCTCCTGTTTAATATCAATGTATAGCATTTGGATACAATACTTAACAATGAAACGCCTCTATAATTGTCCACACATTTTCAGGATTCCCTTTCTTGTAAATTGGAATTATAATTGCCTTAGACCAGCATTCTGGGTAGATACCTTTTTCGAAAAGTGTGTAGAATAGTTTATGAAGAAATTTCGTTGTCTCCTTACCGCCGTTTTTCTGAGCATTTCGGCATAAATTCCATCTATACCGCAAGCTTTATTAGGTTTAACTTGCTTATTGCAAAAATGATTTCCTCTTCCGAAATCGGGCTGTTTAATTCATGGTCAACTGCTCTGATAAGTCTACTTCCATTTGGGAATGCTGATCATTGCTGCCGTCATTGCTCTGGAAAACATTTTTAAAGTGACTTACCCAGTCAGTGACGTCTATACTATTTACAATTCTTTCTCTCTATCCCACAGCCCAATTTCTTAAGTTCCTTCCAGAAAAGTGTCGAGTTAGAAAAGTAATCTGCGAGAGAATCAGCTTTTTGTTTTCGATATGCTTTGTTCTTCAATTTTAGTAACTTTTTGTAATTCTTCCGCGCTGCAACATATATATAAGTCTATCTCCTTCATCTCTGGATCTCCTGAACTGGTTTAACTTCATTCTAGTTTCCTTTTTAACCATGGAACATTCCTCATCAAACCATTCAGACTTCTTTTCTGGACCCGGATGATACCTGTTGTACATACACATTACTAGCATCATGTAAACATTGGTTAAATGTCAATAAAGCACTATCAACGTCACTGTCTATTAAAATCATAGTCCTCATAGATTTTACCCTGTATTGCATTGCTCTTCAAAGCGTTAATAAAATTACCTTTTTTATCTTCTTTCCAAACTAATTTTTCTGTCATTTTATTTTCACCTGCAATTTCTTTACGCTTATTTTCTCCAGTATCCACTGTTTTCCAAACGGATGTCATAATAACTGGAAGGTGATCTGATTCTACCACATTATCAATGATTACGGAAGATACATTAACCTCGTGAAACAGTTCACACGACATAATGAAATAATCTGCCGTACTTGACCCCGCTGATGAAACATAAGTGAAGCTGTCATCAAAATGTCTTTCACATAAACCATTCAATATAAAACAGTCAAATATTTGACAAATTTCCAATAATTGGTTGCCAAATACATTTTTATGCCCGTCTTGAGATTTTCTACGAAATTCCATGGTGCCCAACGCATTTATAATTTCGTCCTCAACATCGTTATCGAAAAGGCAATAATTTTCATCTGCTGTTCGTGCATTAAAGTCACCAGTTAATAAAATGTAGAAGTCACCAAACAAATCCTGTAGGTCTAATAAACCTTGTTCCAGTAATTCCATCCCAAATCCATCTTGTTGATGGTTCCAATAAGTAGAGTCATGTGGGGGTATATATGTACATACCATCATTATGTGTTTTGTTGTTGAAAACAAATCTTTGTGAAGTTTTACAATTATTGCATATTTGCTTTGCACTTGAACATGTTCAATGAAACTCGCATACCTTTTCCTAATCATAACAACAATTCCACCAGAATGTCTACCCTGACGTGATAATTTAATAGCTTTTAAGGTGAATACCACATAATCATCAAACCAGGAGGAATTCAAATCACTTGACAAAAACGTTTCTGTTAAACAGATAAAATCATGCAACAACAAAAAATCAACAAACTCTTTATTTTCTAATTTTGGAAGTAGCCCGTTAACACTGTAATTCAAAAATTTCAGTTGAGACGTAATTACATTATGTACAACGGGTCCCACAGAGCACTTGGTCTGCTTTGTTTCTGGCTCACTGGAATTAATTGTATCATTGTCTGATATTGTGGCCCGGCCTATTTCCTATTTATTTTTGCTGCGGGAGCAGCTTTTACTGACTCTTCGTACGTCAGATGAAGGGCCCTCCCTCTCTTTAGACTGGCCTCTCGCAGGAGTTTGTCTAAGAGCGTCCACTATACTACTCTGGCTGACTGATCTGCGAGTCAGTGTGTGGGTGTTTTTGTTCCCTGACTGTTTCCGAACAGCGGAACTTCTGGGATGCCGCTCCTGCTCTACAGGCACAGATGGAGGAAGGATAAAAATCCCCTCCACTTCTGACTTACCATGATTGGCCTCTGAGTCAACAGCCTTTTCTTGGGCGGTCTCTAAGCAATTATTAGACTGCCCCACTGCCTGTCTGAGGATCGAATTACCATCTTGAGCATCATTGCCTTGTGGTACATTCGTGACACTTAATGATTTAGAGTTATCTAGGCTGCATTCATCAGTGTCCTTGCTCACTGTTTCAGTCTGAATGTCGAGGTCAGTGTCAGTCAACTTTTGAGTTAAACTCTCTGTTGTCATTGTCGGATCCGTCACTGTCGATTCCAGTTCATCCTGACAATCATCATCAACAGCATCTGTTAACTCTTCATTAACCGAACAGCCTTCACCTTCATCCTCACTGACACATTCGTTTTTTCTGTTCTGTAAGTTCAGTTATGTGTCCACCTGGTCAACCCCCACATCTTTCTTCTTGGCCTGTAAGACTGCCTTCCTGATTATTTACCGTAACATTCATACAAGTCCCGGCATTTTGGGCCC
>JADBJO010000945.1:40000-50000 GCA_016801955.1 Conus betulinus
GTTGTTTTTTTTTCTTCACATTGAAGGCGAGTTATTCGATCGGCTGCGTCTGTGTTTTCCTCCAGTACTTCGTCGTTCAATGGATCGTAATTATGGGTATGTATATAGGAAAATCAACTGTTTGCATGTACTAATCTCTCTTTCATTCTCTCGCTCTCTCTCGCTCGCTCTCTCTCTCTCCCTCCCCTCCCTCCCTCCCTCCCTCTCTCTCCCTCCTCCCTCCCTCCCCCCCCTCTCCTCTCTCTCTCTCTCTCTCTCTCTCTCTCTCTCTCTCTCTCCGATTGCCTGCGCTTCTTTCCCCCCTTTGTTCAGCTGTAGTTCAATCAACTGTAATTATGAGTTCACATACAGAAGAAGCGGACGTTCGGATGAAGTACTACTGCTGCTGCTGCAGCTGCTGCTGCTGTTGCTGCTACTACTACTACTACTACTACTACTACTACTACTACTACTACTACTACTACTCTCTTTCTTTCTATCTGTCTCTGTGTCTCTGTCTGTCTGTCTGTCTGTCTCTCTCTCTCTCTCTCTCTCTCTCTGCATCACTAAATACGCGCGCTCGCACAAAGAACACACACACACACACACACACACACACACACACACACACACACACACACACACACACACACACACACACACACACACAGAGAGAGACACAGAGACGAGAGAGAGAGAGAGAGAGAGGAGAGAGAGAGAGAGAGAGAGAGAGAGAGAGAGAGAGAGAGAGATTTATCTGAATTTTCTCCGGCTACAGAATGCCCGAGGAGGAGGTTCCATGATGTATAGTGAATACAGTGGACTGTTTACCGTGGTAATGTAAAGATCAGCATGTGTATGATGAATGCAGTGAAGTGTTCAATGTGACAATGTAAAGATCAGCATGTGTATGATGAATGCAGTGAAGTGTTCAATGTGACAATGTAAAGATCATCATGTGTATGATTAATGTAGTGAAGCATTTACCGTGACAATGTAAAGATCAGCATATGAATGACGAAGCAGCAGTGAAGTATTTATTGTGACACTATAAAGGTCAGCATGTGTATGAGAATGTAGTGAAGTATTTACTGTGACATAGTGAAGTATTTGCTGTGACAATGTCAAGAGCAGCATGTGTATGACGAATGTAGTGAAGTATTTGCTGTGACAATGTCAAGAGCAGCATGTGTATGACGAATGTAGTGAAGTATTGACTGTGACAATGTAAAGATACATGTGTATGACGAATGTGAAGTAACTGTGACAATGTAAACCAGCATGTGTATGACGAATGTAGTGAAGTATTTACTGTGACAATGTAAAGATCAGCATGTGTATGACGAATGTAGGGAAGAATTTACTGTGACAATATAAAGACCAGCATGTGTCTGATGAACATAGTGAAGTATTTACTGTGACAATGTAAAGATCAGCATGTGTCTGATGAACATAGTGAAGTATTTACTGTGACAATATAAAGATCAGCATGTGTATGATGAACATAGTGAAGTATTTACTGTGACAATGTAAAGATCAGCATGTGTATGATGAATGCAGTAAAGTGTTCAATGTGACAATGTAAAGATCAGCATGTGTATGATGAATGCAGTGAAGTATTTTATTGTGCCAATGTAAAGATCAGCATGTGTATGGTGAATACTGAGGAGAGCTTATTTGTGACAATATATAGATTAGCCTTTGTATGCTTACATGCTAAGTAAAAGAAAAATCCAAGTCAGTCTTTCTGATGAGCGAAAGATATTTTCCTTCGCGATCTTTTTGCTTAATTCAAAACAAAGTAGAAGTACAGAGGGCAACAACTAGTGTTTCTGCAGTATTGATTTGAATGGATCAATGCTCAAACATCCACAAACTTGTTTGAATCAATATTTTTGCAGAGCGACCGAAGCTGGACCTACGAGGTAGTGGCAGGGAGCTCCATTCTCAATGTACACAGGGAAAGATTTTGCGAGTGTGAGGGAAGAATCTCTCTCGGTAAGTTGGCATCAAACATTCACACAGAATTGAGCGCCGCTCACGCTGCCTCAGCTCGTCTCGTTCCTCATGCATGGAGGATTGTGCTGTAGAAAAAATCGATCTGTCGAAAACGGGGGGGTCAATTAGTGAAAAGAAGAAGAAGAGGGGGAGGAAGAGGAGGAGGAAGAAGAAGAAGATGGGGAGGAGGAGGAGGGCGTAAAGAAGAAGAAGAAGATGGGAAGAGGAGGAGGAGGAAGAAGAAGAAGAAGATGGGGGGAGAAGAAGAAGAAGAAAGAAGAAGAGAAGAAGAAAGAAGAAGAAGAAGAAGAAAAGAGAATTGACGTCATGAAAGAAGAAGAAGAAGAGAGAAAGGAACAACTGACAACAACAAGTAGGCTAAGAGAACGTTCTTCTTGTGCATAACATTGTTGATACAGGACCAGAGTAACCAGTTGACATTTTTTTTACTTGTGGCACTGAAACCTGTAGAAACCTGCAGTCTACAGGTGGGAGCACACACCGTGTCTTGAGTGACACGTAGGTCTGCGATAGTAAGAATTCAGACCGCTTTGTCTATCTTCGAATCAAGAAGACATATTTTCTCATGCATAGAGCAGGACCGGGCGAGAGAGGAGGCGGGGGGGGGGTGGGGGGGGGGGGGAGGGAGATTCCCTGGTTGCATTTTGCCAAATTGTCTGCCCTCCTTCGGGGAAGGAGTCCCCAAATTCCTTTTGGACCCCCCCCCCCCCCCCCCCCCCCCCCCCCCAAGTCCCTACCTTTCTTCTGATGTTACTGATCCAGAGGATGTGTTTCTTTTGAAGAAGGAGACATCCACTTCCTTCTCAAAACATCTAAAGTAAAAAAAATAAATAAATAACAAAATAATAAAAGAGCTCCAGCCTCCCCCCTCCCTCCCACCATCTTCACTTCCACTGTCTACAACATCCTATTGCTTTTTAAAATTCGGAAGAGGACAACATTCCTCCCCCTCTCCCTCTTCCTCCTCCTTCCGCTCTGAAAAAATTCCCGAGGCTTTTGCTTTGCAGTAGTTTCGTCCCTGGGCATGTTTTACCCCTTCCTCCACTGAAGGAGAACTCTCAGCCCCCCCCCCCCCCCCCCTCACACACACACACACCTCTGTTAGGAAACCCTCTTTACCTACGTGACTGGTCCTGCCTGTAGAGTGGGGGGAAGAGAATGGAGAGGGAGATGATGGTAATGGTCGAAACAATTAGAATTTCCCATTCAACTTTTACACCGTAAAGGCAACGTCAATCTTTTTTTTTCATTGAAGATTAAATAGATTTTAAAAGGAAAGAAGCTGAATCAGAGACTATAGATTGTTGCCCCCCCCCCCCCCCCCCCCCCCCCCCCTTTTCTGTCTCTTTTATTAATGTGAAATAATTAATCAAAGTTCATACATATATCGGACGACAATGCTCGCCGCATTCTGTAAATTTAGTTGCGATTCATGGCTGATCGGACCGTAGTTCACCTGTCGGACTCCACACTCTGTGGCCCTGGTCATTACTCTGTTTCAGGGAACATAAATGTCGAAGTCAGTTGGGTGCACTAAACGACAGCTGCGCGTCTCCAAACAGCTTATAACTTAGCAGTTGGGTGTAACTGTCACAGGCCACGAAATCTCACTGGTACAGCTCTTTTGAGCTACCAGAACAAACATGAACTAGACATGGGAACATGAAGGAGGTAAAGCGCTTAAATCTCCGAACAAAATTGTTCTGTCTAAAAATGTGCACGACACAATTCTTCCCAACGAAAGTTTTATTCATCATAAATCACGCCAAGGTCAAAAAGAGGGCCTTTGTAAAGGGGCATAATCAGTCAATGTGTTTCTGAGGGTAAAGCAGTTCTGTGAGAGACAGGCAAGGAAGTGGCATGAGAGGAATTATGGCTTCTGCAACGCACCGATATGTTAACTGGTCGGCCCTGAACGGGAATGCAGGCAGGAGAGAAAGCATGCATTTTACTCCCACTCCCCCTCCCCCCCGCCTTCTTGCTCCTCCACCCCCCCCCCCCCCCCCCCCCCACCATCCCCCTTGTACTTCCTTGCTGCCTGCGATTTCTTTCATTCCTTCATTTCGAAAAAGAAAAAAGAAAAAAAAACAAACAAACAAACAAAAAAAAAACGTCTTGTTGGTGGTCAGTTCCGCAGCCGGTCACCTGTCCTTTGAAGATCTTTTTTTTTATCAATCCACATAACTTTTTTATCATTTCTAAAACAAAGGAAAAAAAGAAAGAAGAAGAAGAAGAAAGGAGAGGAGGAGGAGGAGGAGGAGAAGAAGAAGAGAAGGCCCTGGAGGAGGAGGAGGAGGAGGAGGGAGGAGGAGGAGGAGGAGGAGGAGGAGGAGGAGGAAAGAAACGACTCCAAAAAGCCACTCTATAATTGGAAACAATGATGTGTGCATATCTTTTCAAGGGGAGTACTGGCTAGGTTCAAGTAAAAAAAAAAAGAAGCAAATATTTGGTGGGTTAACACCCAGCGTTGCTTGTCTGTTGCTTCACTCTCCCTTGATGTGCGTTGTTTGCGCGTCCCCCACTTCCACCTCCCGACCTCCCTACCCACTCTCTCCGTGTCTGTCTTTCTCTTTCACACACACACACACACACACCACACACACACACACACACACACACACACACACACACACACACACACACACACACACACACACACACACACACACACACACATGTACATATGTGCTTGTACTATACTATTCAGCACAGCTAGTGTTGACACAGCCCCTCTTCCACCCTCCCTGCCATCCCCCCCCCCCCCCCCCCCCCCCCCTTCCCACTTCCCCCAACCCCTTAACCATTGACCCCTTTCCCTTTCCTGTTCTCGTCAAAGTTAACACGGTTTGACATGCTCTTCAGATCTTTAAATGGCCTAGTGAAGTCGGTGCTGTTTGCTGGCAAAACTTTTATGTTTATTGTTAGCTCCGGTGAAAAGCTTATGTCTTAACCGGTGTCTGTAGGTTAGTTTGTCTGTCTGTCTGTCTGTCTGTCTGTTAGCAACGTTACGCTAAAAACAACTTGACCGATTTTGGCGAACCTTGGTGGAAATAAGGACCATGGCCCAAGGACAAATAATCATCATTTTGGTACAGATCCGTGACGCAGATTCACATCAGAGGATCCGTTCATCGAAATTGGTCAAGAAGTTCTGAACTGATTTTACTGATATTAGCGACAATGGAATGTGCCCAAGGGTGAAACTGTACCTTTTGTTTCAAAGTGCGGTGATTGCAGGCAAAATATGAAACAATTTTTTTTAAAAAGAATTGTTAGTGAATCCACCAAGCAACAGGGACAAATTACAAGACAAAACACGAGACAAAGACAAAAACAACGCAAGACAAGGCGAGGGCAGGACAATTTGTTTGTCCCTGTTGTTTGGCACACTCACTAATAATTCTTTTTAAAAATTCTATGACCTTGGTTTGATTCCGTCGGAGTCATGGGTATGGCAAATTTATGGGGGCTGTCGTTGGACGGACACGGTAGCGCCCTCCGGAGAGAAGGCTCACTCACGCCGGCTCCACCACGACTAAGCAATAATTGTCGTCAGTAAGGGGCTTAGGAGGTAGTGTCCTGCGTATGTTGGATCAAAAAACAGGCACCACTGAACACCACTGATGTGACTCGGCAGCAGTGCAGTGTCTTCTCCGGTGGGTTGCCTCTTGACGACTTGACATTGACTGCTTCCTGTTGATTGCCGGTGCCTGGCTGCGGCGGTCGGGGCCGGGCCATGTCTGTGGACGGGCAGGTCAGAATCAGCAGCGTGGATGCAATGCCACCGAGGTGGCACAGAAGATGGGACAGCGAAAAAAAAAATTCTGTAAAAAAAAAAAAATTACCGTTTGATTTGGAACAAATAAAGAGGGGATCCAGGATCTGGTCGATCTTAGTAGAGGTCTGCCCCCCCCCCCCCCCCCCCCCCCCCCCCCCCCCCCCCCCCCCCCCCCCCCCCCCCCCCCCCCCCCCCCCCCGCCATCTTCTAGTTAAAAAGTAATGGTTGTTACAATTTCTTTTTTAACTGCTTTAAGGTAGCGTGGGAAAACGTCTGTAACAATAAGCTTTTGAAAGGCTATCCCTATCAGGATCCACGATGATCCTCTTTTTTATCGCCAATTTTTTGACAATTTGATTTTTTTTAGCTCTGCTGAATGTATAACTGATAATGTGATCTATAGACACTGCTTGAATCAGTTAGATAACAGAGATGCCCGCTGATATAATTGATTTGATCTTATCTTATTTCGTTCATTTAGTATTTGCTTTCTGGTCAAGTGGAAAGTGACTCTTCTGTGTTTGAGAGAGAGAGAGAGCGCGCGAGAGAGCGAGAGAGAGAGAGAGAGAGAGAGAGAGAGAGAGAGAGAGAGAATGGGTTATATGGCTTGACCGATATCTGATCAAAGGTGACATAATCTTTACACTTTAAACGCAGCTTCGTTCAGTCACAGATAGGGAAATTGTTTCCCAGTTGAATTAATCAATTTTTTTAATCAGTTCCCTTCCGGTAAATTTCCAGGCACGTGGCATATGCAGATGACACGGAGATAAAGAACGATGGCTGTAAAATGTCAAGGACATCCGCCCAGAAGCATCTACAGAGAGAGAGAGAGAGAGAGAGAGAGAGAGAGAGAGAGAGGAGAGAGAGAGAGAGAGAGAGAGAGAGAGAGAGAGAAAAGGGGGGGGGGGGGGGGGGGGGAGAAGAGGAAAGAAAATAATCTCCTGGTAATTTGAAATGACTATATTTCATACAGATTCGGGAACCACGTTTGTGTTTTTGTTTCTGCTTCTTTTTTTTTTTTTCTTTCTTTTTTTTTTCGCAGGTTGCGCTTACGTTTGCGTTTGCGCACAACATAAATGTAATCGCACCTTTTGAAGTTTCATTTCTGATCGATCGACGTCAAGGCCAATTGACCTGTGAAACGTCAAAATACAAACCGGAAATGAATAGTTAGGAACAGGGATTCAGTCGGCTGATTCTCGTATCACTGACAATTAATGTTGTGCTCCGGTTGGACTGACGTATAACAAATCGGCTGATACAGCCGGTCTGGCAGTGGCATTTCCTTGTGTGACCTGCCTTATTCAGCCAAAAATCTGAAGGGGCATTAAGCATAATTTGTCGCGCTTCTATGGAAGGTGTGTTTGAGCTGGAAACATCATCGTGTACATGAGTTCAAGGCACAACAACCGCACGACCCGTGTATAGTTTGTTTCATCTCCTGGCTTGTGATTCTTTGACGAGTGTTTGTTAAAAAAAAAACAAAACAAAACAAAACAAACAAACAAAATAAAAAACGTTAAAGGACTCAAAGCAGAAATCCATGCTCTTGGTGGTGTCATGATTCTTTGCTGACCACACCTTTCTCTGCCTGCCTCTCTCTGTGTCGCTGTCTCTGTCTATTTGTCTGTCTGTCTGTCTGTCTGTCTGTCTGTCTGTCTCTCTTTCTCTCTCTCTCTCTCTCTCTCTCCTTCCCTCTCTCTCTCTCTCTCTGTGCGCGCGCGCGCGCGTGTGTGTGTGTGTGTGTGTGTGTGTGTGTGTGTGTGTGTGTGTGTGTGTGTGTGTGTGAGAGAGAGAGAGAGAGAGAGAGAAGAGAGAGAGAGAGAGAGAGAGAGAGAGAGAGAGAGAGAGAGAGAGAGAGAGAGTGTGTGTGTTATGAACATCCTCAATTGAGACCTATCCTTTGCAATCCACCAGCATCAAGCTCACAAGCCGAAATTCGTCAGCCAGTGCAAGCACGTTTATACCAAACGAAATAACATTGCAACAGTGTTTTTTGTTAACCGTAAACTCACTCTCTCTCTCTCTCTCTCTCTCTCTCTCTCTCTCTCTCTCACACACACACACACACACACACACACACACACACACACACACACAGAATTCCTTTCCTTTCGTTTTGGTTGTTATTTTCTAATAACGGTCACAGTATCTTTAAGATCGTTCAGGTGATCAACAACACTGTAATTTTTACAGTGATTTCACCACAAAATATCTAGCGTAGGCCTATATACTAGCCCTCGTTCGGTTATCTGTTACCGAATCAGCTGACAACACTGTTTTGATAGGACTCGGCCGTAGATTAGTTTAATGACCAGAGCATTCCTTCACCCGGTACTACATTCCTCCACCGAGAGTCGACTGAAAACTGGTAGAACTAGAACTATTTTTTCTTTTGCGCTCCGGGTTTTTTTTACGAGGCAAGATCATTGTGTTGGTCAAAGTCAGTGGTTTGCGTCCATGTCCCTTTCAATCGCCACTCTGTGTGTGTGTGTGTGTGTGTCTTTTCTCTCTTTTTGCCTCCTATATAGGGCTCCACCGAATAGGGTCATGTTTGTCGCCCCTGGCCATTAAAGATGGAAATAGACTAAAGGTAAGGTAATGTTGTTTATAGCCCAGCCGACCGCGAAGGGCCGTATCAAGGCTGTCAGCATTGAAGTAAGCTCATAAGTCTTAAAAAACAAACAAAACAAACAAAAAACTCATTTACACAGTCTTTTAGAATACACCTAAAAAACACATCAGAAATTTTGTTAACAATCTTTTTTTTCTGTTAAAAAAAATGTACATGGGGTGAAAAATGTTGATCAGGACTGCAGAATTTTGACTGGAGTCTGTTTACCTCTATCACACGGGCATCGGTCCCAGTTGATGTCGATTCTGTTGAGATGGGATACGAGATGGCCAAGCTACGATCTGAACCTGAAAAATGATGGCTTGCTGGGCTAATCCATCTGTTGAACAGTGTCTTCTTCAATCTCCACGAGAAGGTATTCCCTTTATAAGTGGTTCTAAAGTAGATTTGTTGGATCGACTTCAATTTCAGTTTCAGTTTTATATAGGTGTCATGCCTGCGGACTACTCCATATGCGCTACACCACATCCACTAAGTTTCAAGACCACACTGCGAATGATTTAAAGCTGATGGGGAAATGAATTAATGACGAAGATGCGAGAATTTATGGAGAGGGTCTCGTGGCTACGACTTAGCAGATATCTCACCTACGCATTTGCCCGACGTGCTGGTCAGACCATTGGTGCCTACCTAACATTGGCTGTGCCATTATTATCATAGTATGTGTGTGTGTGTGTGGTGAGTGTACACGTGTGTGTGTATATGTGTGTGCATGGGTGTGTCGGGACGGGCTCATATGTGTGAGTGCCAGTGTATGCGGTGCGTGAGTGCAAGTGCATGTGTGTATAGTGTGTGTGTGTGTGTGTGTGTGTGTGTGTGTGTGTGTGTGTGTGTGTGTGTGTGTGTGCATGCGCTTTGTTTATATGTGTATGTGCACGTGTGTGCGTGCGTGCGTGTGTGCGTGCGCGCGCGCGCGTGTTTGTGTGTGTGTGTGTTTGTGTGTGTGTGTGTGTGTGTGTGTGTGTGTGTGTGTGCGCGCGTGACTTCGCTGCCGCGTAACTGAGGGGCGTGCTGTCTCTTTCAGCCTCCTGGCTGCACTGGAACGTCTGTCTTTTCATTGTCCTGGACACCACAGTGGGAAGACAGTCACTGCAGTACCACCACTGACTTGGTGCTGAGGGTCTCAAGTCTAGGGCCTAGGGCTGAGGATTCGAATCTCCGCCGTCCGTTTCGGTTTAGGGGATGGGGGGAGGGGGGTAGACGGAGATGTCCCTCGGAGTTAACATTGGTTTTGACTACATTTCCTGAAAAATCTTTCCAATGAGTCTTTATACTGAGGTTTCCTGCGTAAACGCACGCTTAACATCTTGCACACACACGTAAAATCGCATCAACAACTTTCGAACGAGAAGTCCAGTTTGGGCATCGGAATGAATGACACGCTACACACAGCATGCATCCAAAGAATGAAATGTTCATGCACAATTGAGTGATTGATAGATGGAATGACATAAGAAACGACTGCAGATGCTCTTCAGTCGGCCCTGCCCAGGCAGGCAGCCCATCGTGTAAACGAGAGCGTGGATTGTAATGCGCTTAGGTTTGGTCTGTAGCCGAGTAGAGACACTGTATATGTACTCTTAACA
>JADBJO010000945.1:55000-60000 GCA_016801955.1 Conus betulinus
GTGTTTTGTTCAACAATATCAAATGAGTAAACACAAAAGCAATACAAAACAATAACAGTAAAACTTAATCATATAATACGTAATTCTGGATTCCAGCAACAAGGTAAGTGAAGCTTTTTCAGCAAGATTCTGAGGTCGAAGTTAGGTGACCAAGAATGCAGAAAGAGAATGCATATGAATTATTGGGTAAAAATCAAGTAAGGTTTTGGCAGCGCAGTAAAAAGTCACACTTTAACATTCAGGGATATTGTCTTGAGAGAAAAGGGCACAAAACCTAGCTGATCATTTGGTCAAGGGCCCAAGGGGATTCTCTGTTGAATAAGTATGCAAGTTCATCAACAGGTACAGTACACAGTTTATGGTCAAGAAATGTATGATCAATGAGAGATGAATGAAATTCAGATTT
Organism: Conus betulinus; assembly: GCA_016801955.1. Taxonomy (NCBI): domain Eukaryota; kingdom Metazoa; phylum Mollusca; class Gastropoda; order Neogastropoda; family Conidae; genus Conus; species Conus betulinus. The sequence goes on from JADBJO010000945.1 coordinate 55,407, forward strand.
ATTACATTGGTTTCACTTCAGTGATTGTAAAGTCTCTGTTGCTGAACATCACAAAAGATTTAGCAGTGCAAGCTGTACAACAGAAGACCTATAGTAATGGAGGGATATGACTTGCAGTAAGCTGCATACAGGTCTTTTGGTTTTCATGTGTCCTATCTGCATTGCCAGTGATGTTAATGACTGCATTATATACTCAGAATAAAGAAAAAACAAATGTGTCTCTGTCCAGATTTTTGTTTGTTAATGTGATACTGATAGTACTTTGTGCCTGTTGCCTTTTTAAGGTAGAGTGAAGTTGTGAAGGAAGTTAGTGGAGCTCTGTTACTGCATGAACTTTTCCTTAGATGTGGTTTGAGTTTGTCAGTGGACATTTTTCCTCCTTTTGGCTTTTTTCCCTTTTTTTTTTCATTACTGAAAAGAGTGTTTCTACCTCTCCTTCCCACCTCCCTCCCCCCCACCTTTCAATGTAGTTACAGGCAGGAGTTGGTCACAAAGAGGCTTGAATATTTGTTTTAATTTCTGGGGAAAATAATATCAGTTTTTATACCCATCACATTCAAAGCGAGTCGGTGATTATTAACATACTGTGGACATTTTTTTTCCCTTTTCAGTTTTATTCTACATCTTTTAGGTAAACGATTTACATTGAAAAGACTTTTTCCTGTTTTGTTTGGAATCAGTGCATGTAACAATAGTTCTAACCAGCGTTAGTAATACATAGCTATAGCAAACTGCAAAGGCAAGGTAAGTGATGTTAGTATTGATGTTATTTTATCTACCTTGTTTGTCTTTAGTATTTCAGGTCTCTCTTTATCTCAGGTAATGCTGTTTCTCAAACCTGAGCTGGGTTCATTTGAAATGAGGCTGGTGGGGTACATGATGTTAACTCTTCATCAGTTCTTGGCAAGTATTCAGTTTGTAAAAGATAAACAGATACACTCATACAGACAAATATTAAGCAACACTTCTGTCAGTGCAAATGACAATTGAACGTTGCCAATATGGGCAGAATATAACTTTAGAACAAAAGTACATCTGATGTGTAGCTCCATTGATTATAATATAATAAAAAGATTCATGTTTTTGACACATTATCATCGTTAATCTACATTGTAAGATTCCTGTTGTGTTCAACTGCAGTTTGATATAAAAGAACTAAACAGGACATTGTCAGTCAAAGCCATGGATTTTGTTTGTATAGTTTCAAATAAATTCATGACTATCTTTTTATACCATTGAGAAAGTACAGTGTGGTTTTGTTTTATTTATTTATTCATTTATATTTTTTAATTAAAGGTGTAGTCAATATACACTCCACATACATGCACGCATGTATGCATGCATACATAGTGCCTGCGCATGAAGACACACGTATGGACACATGCACGCAGGCAGGCATGCACGGATGCACACACACACGCACTACACACACAGACACACACAGACACACACACACAGACACACATACACACACACACACACTTTTAGATCAGCATTTGCAGACACACACAGCAAGAGAGACAGAGAGAGAAGAAAGAGAGAGAGAGTAAACATAAGAGCTTCTCACATGAATAGTCAGCATATTCAGCCTGAGAGAATTGTAAGATCACCATTCAGTACAGGTGAAAGGAAGGGGGACTCTGGGTGGAGAAGAAAGTGTGCATAGAAATGTATCAAAACACTAGCGGTTGAACTGTGTGTGCCTAGGGTTGCACCACTGTGTACATCGACTACATGGTGTTAAAGGAGCAAGTCAAAATGTTAACAGTTAACAGGTGGATGTTTCTCACTGTTGTTTTCAGTGTGTGTGTGTGCGTGTGTGTGTGTGTGTGTGTGTGTGTGTGTGTGTGTGTGTGTGTGTGTTTCCAGAGTTGTAGATCTGAGTCAGAGTTAGAATGCATATCTACCTGTTTTTAATGGTATTTGCGATTTCTTGGTTTGGCCATTTTTTGAACACTTCTTTTTAACTCATTAAAGTAACTATTAAGAATGAAAAGATAAAGGAATGCGTAGCTTCAAGAGCACTGTAATTAGTGTAAATGATACTGTCGGATGTTGGCATCGTGTTACTCCTTGTCCAAGTCTGGTTCATAGCTGACATCTTACATCTTTTATGGAAACCATTAACTTGGGCATAACAACATGCACAAAGTATGCACATAGCTGTTGTTGTGTAAAATAGTAATATGCAAACGTGTCCTCACAACACAAGTCAATGCAAAATACACATAGTGCATACACACAGCGCATACACATGCTCTCACACACACACACACACACACACACACACACACACACACACACACACACACACACACATACTCTCTCTCTCCTCCCTCTCTAATAAGTGGCAGTGACTTCATACACACTCAACCACTTGCACACACAATCATGTGCACAAACACGCACATACATGCACACCTGCACCTGCACACGCATGTATGAGTTCTCCCTCACACACACAAAACACACACACATGTATATGGATGCAGACAAATGCACGCACACACACACACACACACACACACACACACACACACACACACACACACACACACACACACACACACACACACACACACACACACACACACACACACACACACACACAGAGTCACACACACATGCTTACAGACACTGGCAGTTTTACATTCACTAATCATTTGTGAATAACTTCAGTAAATACAATCTTTATTCTGGGGTGCACATACAATAGATTTGACCTACCAAAGAGGAGATGGATGATGGTGGTTTATAGTCGTATTGGACGTGTAGACCTAAACGTCTAGATCTGCAATCACAAATTATAGTGATTCTGAAAACGAGGAACAGATTATATGTAAGACCCCGACCGAGTGGCTGAATCAAATTAAAATGCTTCCTGAAAAAAAAATGCAAATCTGAAGTCAAAGGAAATTTTAAGAATTTTTTTTGGTTTGTTTTTAACACAAAAGAGAGAAAGTAAATTGGAAATTTCGGCAATGTCCTGTGAGATTAGTTATCTAACCAGGCAGTGGAAAAGAACCAAGTATTCCTGATGAAAGACTGGATGACATATTGACAAAAAGGTAAGGCATGGAAATCAATTGTGAGAAGACTAAGTTGATGGCCAGCCACTACACCAGTATCAGTACCAATGTAACTGTCCATGGACAGGGGGGGTAGGAGCTGTTCAACCATACACTGACCTGGGATCCATCATAAGCAGTGAGAGACTAAAAAAAGCAGAAATCCTCTCAAGGGCCGCAAAGACAACATCAGCACAGTCCCGACTGATAGGGAAGGACAGTTAACATCTCGATGGGATGAAACGCAGGATAAGGCTTTTTTTTCCCTTCTCTCCTGCGTACACAGGTTAATACCCCCAGTGGACACTCCCTGTATAGACAGGCAAGGATTAATCCCATCTACCCAACACAGTTTGTGGAGTTTCTGTGTATGACCGTTTTTTTTGTTTGTTTGTTTTTTTATCCCGCCATTAAGGCAGCCACATTTCAACTTCAGGGAAGGTGCATGCTATGTGTAACATGTCATCCATGCCATATACCAACGGCCAAATTGGCCTTCGCTTCCAAAAGTTGGTGATGGGATTTTATGTGTGTGCAAGATGTTATGTGTGTGTCACACACAGGACCTCAGTTTATAGTCTCATTCAAAGGACTGTATAGGAAATGGAGTCAGAGTCAGTGCTAACTCCCCATGTACCGAAACAGCCCGGCAGAGTGTTGAACCCGCAACCCCAGGATCACCAAGATAATGAGTCCGGCGTTCTACCACTGAGCTATTCCTGCCCCCAGATAAAGCGTCTGTGTGCACTGATATATATTTACTGTATGACTGTGAGACATGGACCCTCACAGCCAGTAAGTAATCTGGAAAGAAGAACCCCACCCATGGAAATGAGGTGCCATAGCAAGCTGCTAAAGGTCAGGTGCACTGAGCTGTGCATCACCAGCGAACAAGTTCACCAAACCATGAAGCAGCACATTGGGCCATACGAAGATTTTCATACATCAGTCAAGGAAAGAATGTATCATAAAATGACCTCATACCAAGTTCCAGTGGCATTGTTTATCCTCCAGGAAACTGTTAGGGGAGAGAGACAAGGGGGAAGACCTGTAAAAAGTAATGGTCTGACAACCCAGGCTTTGCCAGACGAACCGACAGAGTTGGGGGACTCTGCTGCGCTATTCTCCACTATGATGCCCCAGTGACCCTTCAAGAGTTAAGGGAGAGAAGATCCTACCATTGCAAGGAGGTTGCTTACACATGTAGCCAGAATAGCTCAGTGGTAAAGCGCTGGACTCGTAATCTTGATGATCCTGGGGTTGCGGGTTTGAATCTCTGCCAGGCCATTTGGGCACAGGGGGATTTCTCCCTCAGAGTTAACATTGGTTTTGACTCCATTTCCCATACAGTCCTTTGAATGAGACTATAAACCGTGTGTGAAACACACATGCATAACATTTTGCACGCATGTAAAATCCCATCACTAACTTTCGAAAGAGAACAATATTGACTGGATGACATAGGAAACGACTGAATGAAGTGCCAGCTGGCAGCTCTTCATTCGGCACTACCCAGGTAGGCAGCA
>JADBJO010000945.1:65000-77500 GCA_016801955.1 Conus betulinus
GAGACTCTCTCACCTTAGATGACAGGGTGAAGGATATGTGAGAAGTTACCAAGATAAGACTGGAACTGCAGTTAGAAAATCCTTCAGTGTGAGAAAGTCTACAACAAATCATTCTGGAGGAATGCTCTTGATTGGAAGGTGGGTGAACCCGGACATCACGAGTGTGCAAAGTCCCAAGTGTGTAATGACCTCCTCTGCCCCAGCCTCATTTTGGATCCCTCCCCTTTTAGACCTTTTTTTTTTTTTTTTGAAACTAATGAATTTTCAGGGTCGTAAATGGGGTCTGCTACTGTATGCACTTGGCAGAGGAATCATGCACATGAGGCGTGTTTTGTCCGTGTTTGTAGGTCTTTATGGTAGGCAGGAGGGAGGTGGAGGGGAAGAGTAGGGGCAGGGGGAGACAGAACAGGGGAAAGGGGTTAGGGAACCAGGGAATGTGGAGGTAAGGGGGAAGGGGAATGGGAGGAGAGGGTGTTAGGGGGAGGAGGACGGAAATGGGGGGGGTGGAGGATGGGAGAATGAATGCATCCATGTGCATCTCTCTCACACTCTGTCTGTCTGTCTGTCTGTCTGTCTATCTGTCTCTCTCTGTCACACACACACACACACACACACACACACACACACACACACACTATCTATCTATGTATCTATCTATAGATATAGAAAGAGATAAGGATAGGAAATTCCCTTGTATGATTTAAGTTGTCCTTGGGACAAGTAGATTAAAAAGAATAGTTGCTGTACCATTTTTTTTTTTTTTTTTGGTGGTAACCTTTCTGAGTAAACAGTTGTAGGTAATGGTCAAAGTTGATTACAACACACACTCTGCACACAGCAAGTGAGAAGAGCCAGTAAAGGAAGCAGACCAGCTGTGTCTGGGTTGACAAAAGCTCAGCATGTGAACACGGCTGACAGGTTCAAAACGAGACGAGGAGCCTTGACTCCATGTCACAGTACTCTGCTGGGGTGTTCTGAGAAAAAGTGAATGGGCAGGGAAAATGGCCCAGGGGAAGGGAGGGGACAGAGGGTATGAATGAAGGTGAAAAAGGCAAGAAGGGTGTTCAGCATGCACACAGAAGCTGGGTAGTCAGTCACCCTTTCACTGACAGTTGAAAATGGGTGGCAGGGGACAAAGGAGGAGAACATTTCCACAGGTCCGCCAGAAGGTTAAGTTGTCTCAGACAGTCATAGGTGGGTGTTTTGAGTCTGTACACACACACACACACACATAATGTATACAAACATAGTCTTTGGCAAAGGTATGACCGTCGTGCAGGCACATGGATACACATTGAAGTATCAAAACTTCTCTGATAACTACTTGATACATAGTTTTATCATGACTAGTGACTTAAACCAGATAGTCTGGCTGTCGGTTGCCTTTCTTTGTCCGTCAACTAGTTCAGAGCTCTGCTCTTTATATTGTAAACCAACGTAGCCTTGTCTGTTATCAGGAAAGGGATACATCATTCTGTCAATTTCTGAGGAATCAAGAATGAAGTAAGGAATCTGGACGTAATTATTTACTGTTTATTCAGTGATAACATCGGGATAGGATGGCTTCTTTTTTTTTTCTTCTGAGCTGTCCAGGGGGCAGGTTGGTAAATTTGTTATGTACTCATAGGTAAGCTGCCAGCCCCTCAATAGGAGGCAGTTTTAAATTCTGTAAAAGTTCTAAATAACGAAGAAAGCAGGAAAATGCAACTCAGACCATCTAAGTACATACTAGGTTATGCAAACACAGGCATTGCGAACTCTGCCTCTCTCTCTCTCTCTCTCTCTCTCTCTCTCTCACACACACACACACCATCTGTTGAATACAGTTTGTCAGCAGGTGGCCAAATCTAGACAACCTGTGTGCTCTGCATGGATTGGGCAATACCTTTTGACTCAGCCAGTCATTTTGCATGATACATTATGCTGTGGTTGCCAGAAATTGTGACTTGAAATAGGTTTAAAGACGATTATCAGATACTGGTGAAATGACACTGAACTTCAGTTTCTCTGCAACAGATGTTTGAATAATATTGCTGTTGCCTAGAGGGCAAATCACTGTATTGACCATGTGCCCAATATTAATGATCACTGACCCATTGGCTGTCAGGCAGCCATTAAAGCCATGACCCCTGATCCAGTAAATTTAGAGTCAGAGTTTGAAGATGTTGTCCCCTTCACGAAAGAGTGAAGTGTCCAAGTGTGCAGTCAGGAAATGTGCCATTGCAGCTGAGCTGCTCACTTTGTTACCCCTGCTGTGTGGTTTTAACTGTACCATGGATGTAAAGTTGATCATTTTTCTTGTTGGCTACATATACTGATATAGTAGACGGCTTGCGTCAGCTGTTTCTTAGTTCGTGATGTTAACAATTCACCTGATATACTTCCACCCATTCACCTCCCCTCTCTCTTTGTTACACAAGTCACATACACACACACAAATGTGCGCGCACACACGCACACACACACACACACACACACACACACACACACACACATGCACATATACGCGCAAGTGCACACACACACGCACACACACACATGTACACACACACACACACACAAACACACACATGCTTTTTAGTAGTGTTTTTATTAGATTTAACATACAATGGACACTGTTTATAAAAGATGACGACAGTGATCACCTAGTTACAGAGTCAGACTGTGAGCATCTCCCTCTGGAGGACTGAGCCAGTCAGAGAGTGCTGTCATGAATGGTATGAATTATTTCTATCGTTGCTGTGCACTGGCCTCTTTGGCCAGGGGAATTGTATTTTCACCAACTGAATATTGTTTGCATGCTTGCTTTCATAACAGCTGAATGATTGGTGCTAGAGAGGCCCCAAAACATTTGCAGTGTTTGGATTTTGCCAGTGGTTTCAAAGTATGAGAGGTCTGTGGATTTTTCTGGTGGATGAAACATGATGAAGTGGCGCAGTCTTCCCTTTGAAGTCGGTGGGACACTCCTGGTTGGAGCTGGGCCGTGAGGACACAGTTAGAGCTGTTGGGTGGGATTGATACAGTCAGCTGTCTCCAGAGCTCAGGCGGTGACACTAATCCAAGCATTTATCACTGTCAGTATCACATTACGGGTTGTGGAGGTATGCCGTCTGCACTGCAAGTGTGTGTAATTTTCCTTTATACTTAAAGCAGGAGAGAAGATTTAGAGAGAAAACTGGTAAAACACTTAAAAAAAAAACACAAAAAACGAAAGGCAACTTTTTGTGTGTTTGTTGAAAGATACTTCATGCCTTTTCATGCAATGAAACCTGTTTAATGTCTGAATAATGATCACCTGTTCATGCACCCCCCTGTTAGAATGGATATTTTTAAAAGGAAATACTTGCTTAGGCAAGTGGTTGAATAGACCTCTTAGGCTCTGCACTTGAGTGGCTGTGCACACTTGATTGATTTTGTTGACCAGGTGCATGGAAACCCCTGTTGGCGTCCATCAGAAGCCCTCGTAATGAATGACAGAAATTATTCAGACTTCCTCCCTGGTGGGAAAAACATGTATTTTATGGAGCGTTTTCTCAGCAATTTTGAGTAAGATTGCTTCCCTTTTATGGTTTAATTATAACGTAAGGCCCCACAAAATTGTTTGCCATGATCAGATCAAGACCAACCTAGGTGCCCATAGCCTCCCAAAACAATTTTTCTTGAATCTTCTGCAGCTAGCAGACGAGTTTAAAACCCCATGTATCACTCACTGCACTCTTTGATTACACACAAATTAAGTATTTTACCCAGTGGAAAAAAGTGCAGATTTCTATCTGAACTTGTACACTGTCAAAGTGCTGTATATGAATCCATGATTATCTACAAACTCATAGTTCTACATTGTGTATAATCAGAGTTGTAGTACTTATAATGCTGGAAATCCTGAAATGAAAATTCAGAAAATAGGTGTACTCACAAACCAGTTTGATTCCTAAGGTATGAACCCTTGACGGCATTTACATTCAGAAGACATGAGAACGGAAGTTTTTTTTTTCTGCCACTGAAAGTCAAGCGTCTCCTCAAGGTACACATAATCAATGAGAGGATCAGAAAACAAGCATTTGCATCGTTTGCACATTTCTCATTTGCTCAACATCACAGAGACGTTTATTCTGTATATGCTTGGAGTTTATCATTCTTCTCATTTTTTTTGTTTCAGCTTAAAACAGTTGTTTAAGCTCACTTACTTGTTTCTGCTGACATAAATTATAGACCATGCTTCATTATGCTTCCCTCCCCCCCCCCCTCCCCCAATGAAAATGGAAATACCTTTTCATTTTGAGATATGAGATAGGATACCTGCAGACACTTTTAGGATGTGAAAAGGTGGAGCTTTGGATGTCATATATTTTGATGGAAATATGAAAGCATTGCAGTGATATGAACATTTTGATAGTTTCAGTTGCTTTCCAATACATCCATTAAAACTAGTGGGAATCAGTTCCTTCAGTCCACACTTATTCTTACGTCCGTGGTGGGCAGAAATGTTAGTTTTTGTTCAGGAGGTGGCTTGTCATGAGAAAAAAAAAAAAAAGCGTGTTTACTGACTCCCTTGTTTTCTTCTGTTTGGCTATGTGCATAGTGGACCTGGACCCGTTTGCACAGCTGTGTCCCACCTGGTTGCACAACAGGCAAAATCATGGCTCTAATCACACGGGTCGGGCCGGGTGCACTATGCGCGACTTTGGCTGTCGCCAGTAAGTTGGAAAAGAGATTAACCGGAGCAGTTTTTTTCTCCCGGATGGGTGGTGCATGGCTATGCATAACACAGACAGGTCCGGGTTCACTATGCACACAGCCTTACAGAAAGCATACTTTTTTTTTTTTTTTTTTGCTTAAAGTATTCATTTTGGTCATTATTGAAAGGTTACTCTTGAAAATACATTGTATACTAAACATTTTCATTTCATGTGGATAGGTTTTTTTAAAGGAACATTACTATTAACAGAAAAATTGATGTTTGTTGATAATTTTCTTGAAAGTGAAGGGCAGACTGTTTCAGAAAAATTGTAACAAAAAAAAAAGTGGAACACGTTCTCAAAATTTCAGTATATTGCGTCTGTGAGAATATCTCTGTGTGGTGTGCATTAGCTATAGATGAGAAAGAATAGTGTAGGTGTCACAGATGTGAATGTGTTGTTTAAGTTTATTTGAATTCAGCTCCAGATCTGACAGTGGTGCATGTGTGACACTGAATGAATCAGTTTTCATTGTTTGCATGCTCTGTAAACTTTGTTGTGGCTGCAGCATGATCAGACTTGATAGAGAATATGTGAGACACTGTCCTGAATACAGTAATGCGCTCCACCTGATGTGACTGCAGCCACGTGAAAGAAACATGATCATTTGCACAATCAGTTCATTACGTTCATTGTTCTAGCCGTAATCATGCATGAATTTTCATAAATTTATGGTTTTCTTGGATGAAAAGAGTGAGTCTTATAACAAACTGATGTCATGGTTTTTGTAGGTAACAGATCAGAAAACATGTTCTCTCATAACCTCAGTAATTAGCTGAGAGAGCTTACTTTCTCCCAACACCGCACCTCTCCATCTTCCAGTATCCTCTGTCTGTCTGTCTGTCTGTCTCACACACACACACACACACACACACACACACACACACACACACACACACCATGAAAAAAGGAACAAAAAAAAAAAAAAAAAAAAAAAAAAAGAAAAAACAAAACGAAACAAAAGCCACCAATCTGCTAAACTGCTAAGGAGTAAAGCAGCCCACAACCGGCCATCCAACCAAACATTATCAAAACAGCTAGGCAACCAGTCAAACTATGAAATACTCAAGTCATTGACCAACTTCTTCGTGAGAGCTAATGAACCAAAATTCATGATAGTTCATTGAGAAATCAATTTCATTTTAAAACTGAGAATGAACCATTTTTGAATTTGAACAGGTGCTTTGTGTTCCGTTCAGATTTTGCCATGATAATTTGCTAATTTCTGGAGCCATGCACCCTTTCTCATCAGCCTTAACACCCACACACACCCATACATATGCATACATTTACACATACTCATACAACATGTTCTCATACCTTGGTGGTGTAACAGTGTGATCAGAAATGAAGAGAACAAATGAGAAAGTGAGTTTCAAAGTGAGGGGGCTGCAGGCAGAATTGAAACAAACTTGAAAGAAAAATTACTGTCCGGACAGACGAAAGAGACAAGCAAAAATCCAAGACAAAACAAGGTGTGTTTTTACCTCTTTGGTCTTCTTCAGCAGGCAAGATAAACAACTTTCAGGACACTGAAAACAAAGGACGAGCAATCTTCTAATGAGAAAATTAAACAAAATTACTCAAAAAAAATTGTAGTGATTTAAAAGGAGCAACAGTGCTCAGTGAAGATGTGCAGCACATTTTTGGATACTGAATTATTTCAGTTACATTTGTTTGAACTTTAGTGAAGGCAGGGGGACGTGAAAGCCATTTTCGAGTTTCGTGAACAGGTGTTCATGTGTCTTGAAACATGGCCAGCAAAGCAAAGTGATAATGTTCAGCTCGCTTTGGGGAAATTTAACATGTCGTTCATGTTGAATTTTTCCTTTTATTCTATCCACATCAGAGCCAGCAGTGTGAAAGTGGTTTCAACTCAGCCAACAAGTGTTCATGTGTCCTCTGAACCACTGTTTTTATGGGGCAAAAACCGGAGACTTTTATTTTTGTATGTCACATAATGGCGAAGGTCATCAGACTATAAGAAAGAATAAATGTGGAAAGGATTTCACATCAAACTTGTTGACCACTTCAGATTTGAAAAAGTTTATTGGTAGCAGAAGAATTGGTTGTATCATATCTGACAATCTGAACTGATCCATGAATGACCTGCTGTGCTAGCCAGGCCATCCTTTTGTCAGTAAATCCAGTTTTCTTAGGAATTTAGCTCCTCTGGTAAGCTGTCATTTAGACACTAATTCAAAACCTTGCAGATCTTCATCTTCCTTATGATCCTTGTGTGATCAGGATAGTTTGAACTCGTTTATGTTTGTGAACTTTTGTTCTGTGCTCATCATATCTGAGTGTGTTCCTATGACATTTATACTGTGTTAGATTGATTCTGTTTTGATTTCAGGGATTTATGGTATGTCGAGTTCAAGTATGGTTGAATATCTATTTTAGGCATGAACAACAGTGTAAGCAATCAAAACATCATCCTGACCTCATTTGAGGGGCTCTCTCAATGTGTGAGGCAGGCTGTATGTTGTGTAGAAGGATGAGTGACACATGCCAGCTCATGTGGATTTGTCAAGTGCAGCTGTGCACTGTTTCAATAGGTTCAGTGATACAGCATTGTTGGCACTTTCAGTTTTACTGTTCAGTTATGCCCCTGCTGTACTCTGTGTCTTACCTACAGTGTGTGGTTTATTGTTTCATGATAACCATGGTGAAAGCAGATCTGTAAGCATGGATCTCAAGGGCAATAAGTGTGCTTTGGTTTAGAGTCCAGGAGCGTGCTGGCTGATGGTTAAGCTGCTATCATGTCCACACAGTAGCAGATGAGGCCATGATGTATTGTGACCGTTTTATGAACTGGTTTGTCTTGAGAGCAGCCAGAGAGATGTTTATTTCCTCACAGTCAAGCATACTTATCAACACCAACCTAAAGGTTAATTTTACGTGAGTTGGCAAAAGTAAATATCCCATAGTAGGAATATTGACATTGTGTTACTTGCAGCTGTTGTCAGAGTATGCTAAGTATATGCTACACACAGTATTCAGTGCACATGTGTGATGTGTCATATGCATGCCTTTGTTTATACCTTCTTTCCTTCGTACAGAGTCTATAGATGTACTCTGAACATGTAAAATAACCGTAATGTTTATCAGAAAGGATAATGGCTTATGGTTTAGGTTAGTATTACAAAAATGCACATAAGCGGGAGTCAAAATTTGTCAGATAAAGAAGATCTTTCGTCACTTGGTATGTGATATATACATTGAATTGCCTGTGTTGAATAACAGCCCAGTAAATGTACCACTATGGGAAACAACGTTATACCTCAAATGACTTCTCCAGACTCCAATCAAAAATAAAGATATTCATTCACGCAATCCTTTAAAATAGAACTTAAAACATATCAGAAATTTGATTAACTTTAGATAAGATGAAAAAATGCACTGACTTTGATTTTAGAACAAGGTGATATGAAAAACCAAAGATGAATAATTATTACATTTATCTTTGTTTGTTCTCCACATTTTTCTTTCAAAGTCTCACAACAATGGGTGTTACTCACATATATACGTTTTTTTTATAATCGGCCAAGTAACATTCTTTTTGGTGCCAGAGCAGTCTCAATCAAAATATTGACAGTTAAACTTGCCACAGCATACATTTGTCATGTCTTTTTTTAGCTGTATGCAAAAAGGAAAAGTAGAAAGGTAATCTTTTTTTATTCCAGTTAATAGGTAGTAATCCATCATGTTGTTCATTTAACATTAAAGGCTTTTTATTAGCCAGTGAATTAACAAAGGAATTTGTGGTGGTTTTTCAGTTTGCAACTCATCTATACAGCTTGCACATTGAGGGTGATGACAGTTAGTGCAATCTATACCCATATCTGACCTAGAGGTGCAAAGAAGTAGAAGAAAAAAAAAAAAACCAATAAGAAGAAATAAAACAACATGTGAATGAATAGATTTTAAAATTGAAGAGAACACAGGCGCATACTTGCACAATCTTTCTTTGTCTTGTCTTACTTGCATTCATACATGTTGACAGACAGACAGACATGCACACACACACGCAATTGCACAAACACACACATGCACATGCGCGCACACATACACACACACACACACACATATACATGCACGCATGCACGCATGCATGCACGCACGCACGCACGCATGCACGCACGCATGCATGTACACACACACACACACCACACACACACACACACACACACACACACACACACACACACACACATCCAACAGGGTTATGTAGAATGACTGCGGCACAAGATAATCAACAGGAGAGACTGAGAGAGACTAAGCCACGCTACTAGGTAGCAGAAGACAGGTTGTCTGTCCACTCTTTCTTCCAGCTTGGAATTGTTGCCACAGCAGTGGCCATTTAGACCAGTAATCACAGACCTGAAGATTTCCCTTTGCCTCTGCAAGGTTGGCAGAGTGCTTTGGCCTGTGGTGGCAACAAGTGGCACTTAGGCCATTGAAATGCTGGCTTGGGCCCAAAAAGCCTCATCCCTTCATGTCCTGAACTAAGGGAAGGGCTGGTTTGTAGTCGGTGTCTGGCCGTCTTCAACCATGGGGCTGAATCTGTCAGGCAGCTGTTGGAGGGGTGGGGGGGAGGGGGGGATAACAACTTCTTTCCAAGTTGGAAATAAGGTTTTCAGTAAATGCAGTAGATTCCTCTGTTTTCCTACAGTGATGTCTTGTATAGATATTTACTGTGTATATACCAGTATGGTATTTCACCATTTATGATTTTGGGGATGGTGGATGAAAACATTTGGGATGACAATTCCCATCATGACTTTAGGGGAAAGTACTATTTATATCTGAGCATTTTTTCTCCTCTCTTGGTCTTGGTCTATGCCAGTCATCTCCCCCCCCCCCTTCCCCCAAGCCCACTTCCTCTGTCATTTCCAAACCTTCCCATGATCCCTTCCTCTCTGTCTTTGTCTGTTGTTGCCTTTACATTCCTTAAACCTTTCAAACTAAAAGGCAAAAAAAGACAAAATCCTAAAACCAGAATTCAACCACCCACTTACCAAAGCTTTATAATCCTTTACAATATTCTATTCTTTGAATTTCAACAATTTTTTTTTTTTTGCATATTCATTTAGTTAGTTATAGTTGCTCAGCGTTTCAGATTGTTTTACCTTTTTCATCATCACATGAGCTTTATCCTGAATATCCACACACACAGCGTTAAAGTTAAGGAAAGCAGGGAAAGCTTCAGAGCATGGCCTTGACCAGATATTGAGTATCCAGCAGCCACAAAGGTTGCTTGCATCGATTTTACGTGGCTTGCACGTGAGCCTTGCACATTGATGTCTCTTTAAATTCGCATCATGTGTCAGCTTTGATCAGCTGGTCGATAGTTTTCTTCTTGGTTTAACTCTGCTTGAACTGAACGTGTAGAGTGTCATGTTTCAGGGTAAGGATGACAGCAGCAAAGGAAGAAACAGTGGGTGTAAGTTTGAACCTGACGTTTGAATCGCCATCAGTCTTTTTAGGTTTTGAGCTCAACCAGAGTTGGGGAGACAAAAGAGGTGAAATGCCGAAAAAGATATACCCTCCTTACCCTCCCCGCATACCTCTTTCCTCATACCTTACGTCTCCGAATCCTGTCTCATAAAGTCTCGCCCCAAACATTTTCTTACGAAGCATCACTTCACATTCATTTTCACATTTCACTTTCTTATTCAGTTGTAAACGTGATGGTGTTCTGTTCATTTCCCTGCTCATTGATGTAGTTCAGCTCAGTAGTGTAGATCTATCATGTAATATGCTGTAGTCCTTGATATTAGAAAGCCTGTTATGTCACTTTCACTATCACACCTCTGGGATTTATGTGTCTTTAATTTCTGCAAACATGCATGTGATGCTTAATCTGTCAGGCTTTTTAGTGTGTTTTTTGGTCCCCCACCCTACCCCTTCGCCATCCCCCTCCAGCTTATTGATTCTGTGAGTCACTATCTGTTATGTACTCTGGTCTATAGCTCCCTCTGTCTGCTTTCCCCTCTTACTCTGCCCCCTCCCATTTCTCCGGACCCCTCTCTTCAGTTAATTTCATTTTTCCCCCCTTCACATCTTTTGCTTGTGTTCTTTGTGAATGACAGGTTGATGTTATGTCTAGCAGATTACAGATGGGTGGACGGTTGAGAGAAAGTCTTGTAGAGAGGAAGTCTTGAATTTTAGTGTAAATAGTTTTTCTTATAATCTCTGTGCAGGATTTATTTCATTAAAAAGAAGAAGTTTTACACGGACATAGACATAAAGTCTGTCAGACAGAGCAGAGTTGAGGACAGCGCTCCTAATGTAAACCTTCTCTTGTGCCTTTGATACGTGTATGTGCATGATAAATCAGATACATCTACCCACATGTGTACTTGTGTAACATAAAACATGCATGTACTTGAGTGAACCCATGTTGTTGGAACAGAAAGGGGAGGGAGGTGAGGAACAGAGGTGGAAGGGGGGGGGGGGGGGGGAGGGGATCAGCTCCCAGGCCCATTCTCTACTTTAAATTGGGGGTTGGGAGTTGGGGGGCAGGGGGGCACATGTGTTTCTATGTCCCTGCCACCTACAAGGCTTAAAATATGTACACGGTCATGCACACATGCAAAACCCAAAGGAAAACCACCACCACCACCACCACCACCAGCAACAACAAAACAGAGGAGGTGGAGTAAGAGGAGAAAAGCCAGTGGTGTGGCGCTCCCTGCTGATAAGTCTTGTGGAGTAATGGTGTCGAGTAGCAAAACTAACGCTGCAGGAGACCCTTCTCTCTCTCTTACATAGAAAGACTCCCAGCTGATTTGAATTAAGGAACACTTTCTCAGATGTTTGTTGCTACCATGCTGTCTTTTCTGTTGGTTTGTTCGTTTACTTTGAAGATGAAGTTTGTTCACCTCTTCTTAGTTTATTCCCATACTTTTTTCCCCTCGTCTGTTTCTGTCCCTGCAATCCCTTCCTCCTCCAACCCATCCCCCCACCCTCTGTCCCTCCCCTCCATGTCTCATCCCTCATCCATCATGTCTCTTTCTCTTGTTTGCTTTTGTCATATGATATTGATAAGATGATTTTAAACGAAACACATATGATCTCAAGAAAAGGGTGAGTCACTTTTATCCCTCTGTCACTCTCTCATTCTGTGTGTGTGTGTGTGTGTGTGTGTGTGCGTGTGTGTGCGTGTGTGTGCATGTGTGTGCATGTGCGCGTGTGCATGTGTGTATGTATGTGTGTGTCTGTGTGTGTATGTATGAGTTACCTTATGCATGGATCACATCTTTGAATCTCCTTCTCTTACATTTGTCACTATCATCTACATACATTTTTTCATCAATCTGTCTGTCTGTGGGTCTGATTGACTTTTCTTGTTTAAACTAATCTGTTGTCTAATCTAGCCTCTGGACTCTAATCTAGGTGATCATATTATTAATAATCTAGGTGATCATATTGTTAATAATCTAGGTGATTATATTGTTAATTATGCACCATTTACCTGACCATCACCAGTATCTGTCTTTTGCATTCCCAGTGTATCATCATCTGGTGAAATCAGCGAGGATAGAAGAGTGCAGAATCACACAATGGCACACAGTGCTGAAGAACTGACATTCAGTAAAATGTTCTTTTGAAGTTTAAAAGAATGTTGCTGTGAAGATTTGTAATTTTCCCCAAAGTTGAAGGCTAAAACAAGAACAGCAGCAAGAACAGTACAACAACAATTCAGAGAACTAGCACTGAATAATAATAATACTAATAATGAAAAACCATCACATC
>JADBJO010000945.1:87500-92500 GCA_016801955.1 Conus betulinus
TGTTTTATTCATTTATTTATTTATTTTTGTGGAAATACGAAAAACCCAAAATATCGCTCTAGCTGTGTACATTTGAAAACACTCGAGACACGCTCTAGCTGATCAATTGTATGTGGAAATCAGAGTTTTGGGGCATCCATTCATAACCAGGCAGGAATCGAGTTTCTTTTTCTGAACGTTATCCTTGGCGACTGAAGGGCAGTGTATGCGGGAGCAACAAGAGGCGGGTTTGGTGAAATGAGTTTTATCAGGAAGTATCCAGCTGCCAAGCAGAAGCGGGCGTTCACTTCCATACCATTCAGGAATCGATTCTTGTTGGCGTTATGACGTTTAATATGAAGGGGCTCATTCCCGAGTGACTGAAGGCAGATGGCGGGGAGCACACGAGGCGGCCGGAACATGAAGTGATCCGAGAGCCTTCTCACAGGACGCGGGGCGGGCGTCCCTTCATTCACAACAATGTAGGGGTGTGGCACGTGTTCACCACACGACTTTACCTCTCCTTTTCTTTATCATTTACTATTGCTTTTCCTCCGGCATGTGCACCCCCCCGGTCCCCTACCCCCTTCCTCCTCCCTCCCATACCAATTCAAGTTCACCCAGCAGAAGCTGGCGATTGGCATGCTCTGAGCATATGAGGGAATGTCGATTTTTTTTTTTTAACCCCTGGATGAAACTCAAGTCAGTGGAATATCCCACTCCCCCCCCACAACCATCTGAAATGATAGCCGCCCGTCCTTGATGAAACCCCGTGGCCCCCCCCCCCCGCCCCCCCCCCTTCCCTTGCAGTGCGCCCCCCCCTTCTCCCCTCCCCCTTCCCCACCCCACCCCCGCCCCCCCCCCCCCCCCCCCCCCCCACCCCCCCCGTCCTACCATTTTAAGTATTCGATGAACGTTCAGTGTTACAAAGTTTTTGAGTGATTACTTGTTGTTTTTGAAATGGCGGTTGATGCTTTAAAATATAGTGTTAGATGTTCTTTTTTTTTTTTTTTTTTTTTTTTTTTCAAACAAGCCTGTTCAGTCCTTGCTTTGACGTTCATAGCCGGCTTGTACACTTCGTAGATATTTACGGCTCCGGATGTAATCGTCAGATATTTTGCGTATCTGTGCAAGTGCATGTATCTGGGAAGTGTTAACTATTAGTCATGGGTTTTGCTGGCGACGAATTGTGTGTATGTGTCTATGTCAGTGCACATTTTGACTTTTTTTGGTTTTGAGATTACGTTTATTCGAATCTATTTACGTTGATGTTTTATTTTGTTTTGTTCTCCATGATTGTAAAACACTACCCCCGCAAAACTGTTCATATATATGCCTTATAATCCTTCCTTTATGGTTTAAGTTTCATCCTTTGTTGATTGCTTCTTTTATTTATTTATTTATTTATTTTTTTTTTTTTTTTTTTTTTTTTTGCTCCTGTACTTCTTTTTCTTTTTACTTTGCTTTGCCTACCTTTTTTTCATCTTGCTCCTAATCCCACTCCATCCCTGTCTCCGTCCCTATTTTCGCCGCTCCCTTCCCTCCCCCCTCCCCTCGTCATCTTTCTCTCGATCTCGTTCTTTCTTTCCACTCCTCCACTACCTCAACCTCAGCCTCTGTGCTCTCTTTCTCACATACCAACAGCATCATTGCCAGAGAGGGTGGAGGGGGAAAGGACAGGGGCGAGGTGAAAAAACTGACGTTGTTTTAGGGGGATTTCAGTTGTGAAGTATCGAAAGAAGTTAAAGGCAAATAGAATAGAGGAGGCATGGACGATTTCAGACTGCATCTTTCGAATACGACGAAGAACGGACAGGTATGTTGTGTGTGTGTGGGTGGGTGTGTGTGTGTGTTGTGTGTGTGTGTGTGTGTGTGTGAGTGCAGTGAGTGGGCGCGCGTGCGGTCGTGTGTTGTTCCCCGTTTGTGTGTGTTGTGTGTGTGGGTGTGTGTGTTGTGTGTGTGGTGTTAGTGTTCTTGTCAGTAGTACAACTTTGAGATTAGATCTGACAATAATTTTGGTGCTTCGAAGTCAGTCAGTGTTAGTTCTCTTTTCAAATATTGTGGAGAGGACGGTCGTGGGCAAAGTTTGTCACATTTAATATATTGCTGGTTTGCCTCTCTCTCCTCACTCTTCTCTCTCTCATTCTCTCTCTCTCTCTCTCTCCCCCCTCCCCCTCCCTCCACCCACCCCACACCCACACGTCCCCCCCCCCCATCACACTCCCCCCCACACACCCCACACACCTACCCCTACACCACCCTCTCGCCCCTCCCACACACATCACTCTATCCCCCCCCCCCCTCACTCGCCGCGAGCACACACTCTCCCACAGCACACACTCCTCCCCCTCCACGGCACGCGCGATCCTCCCTCCCTACGTCCTCAGTCTCGTTCCCACACTCACTCTCGCACCACACACACACACACACAAAAAACACACACACAACACGCACATACGGCATGGCGAACACGCTCAGTTCACGGATCACACCGACAGCGCATAACACACACGTAGACCACGCTCACTCGCAAACACACACGCACACACACACCATCCACACACACACATACCACACACACCACACAAACACTCTACACCCTCGCCACGATAACACACTCGCAAACCCAACACATACACGCCACAGACACCGCACGCATAACACTCAAACATCGCACGCGGAGCTCCATGCAGCAGACTCGTGGTGGCTCGCTCAGCATCCATCCATCCATCCCATCTGCTGCAACACTCCCACTCCCTTCCGCCCAACCCACCCACGCAGCCACCCAAGAAGACGCATGTGCTCACACAGATTGTAATGTCCATTGAGATGCGAACAGGCGGCTGTCATTTCGATCTCTTGGCCCCTAGGGGCTCGACATGAGGAAGATTCATTGACATCATCGTCTGCGTTCTGCGCATTGGCTAGGCTGCCACTGCTTGGAAAACTAGGCGCGGTCTACAAGGGATGGAACTGTCAGCAACAGCATTGACGACTGGAAAATGACAGGTGCGTTGATAAAAGCAAGCCAGAACACACACACACACACACACACAACGCGCGGCGCGCGCGCGCGCATGCACGCACAGATCAAAGTAGCGTAATGGCAGAATACTAAACGGCAAGCGAATGTTGGGTGAACATCATTCAGATGCTGGGTTTCGATCAAGGGAGCAATGTTTTGTGCGTGGTTGCTATGCATTTATGTATGTATGTCGTGTAATGTGTCGTGTGCATGTGTGTGTGTGTGTGTGTGTGTGTGTGTTGTGTGTGTGTGTGTGTGTGTGTGTGTGCGCCTATATTTATTTATGGTTGTTTGTAAAGTCTGAAAAAAAAAACAGCCAGAAAAAATCACACCTATCAGTTTTTGGAAGAGATAAACTTCATCATTTTTCAAATAGGTGAATAAATAATATATAACTGAATAAATAAGTAATAATAATAAATCAGTAAAATAAAACTTACAGAGAATTAAGCCAGATACAAACAACTATACACAAAAGCAAAGGAGGACAGGAACAATAGACTTGTTTAACACTAGAAAACACGATGATAAAGTCATTTCTTCTAGATAATCTAAATGAAGCATCACACCAGTCTTTCCACATTTAACAGCAAGAGCATCGTACTATGACATGACTAGCTCAGAAATGTAGCAGCTCACAAACCTATGGCAAGAACTAGAGATCAAATTCATGGAGAGAGAAAAAGACAAAAAAAATCAGTGATAATGGTAGTACAATACCAGGACGGCCTCCACCATGTGCATCGGCAGCTCTGTAAACCGCCAGCCATCTTGCTCCACATCTCAGCTTCCGCCAGTAGGCCCTCCGCCACATCCTTCACTGTTCACCCCATCCCGCCCCTCCTGCCGGTAACCCCCCTTATATCAACCTCTTCCTACCCCATATCCACCTTCCTTGACCTGCCATCACGCTTTTCATACTACACACACTTAGCACTGTTACACAGGCACTACACACACACACACTACACACAGGCACAACACCAGACACACACACTATCCACAACACACACACCCCCCCCCACTACCCACAACACAAACGATCACAGAAACACACACAGAGCAGCAACACACCCAGGACATTCACACACCTCACCCACCATTCACACACACACCAGCACAGTCCCCACACACACACTATCACACAGCCACAGTACATCTACACTGGCTACACCGACTTACATGCATTTTCCACCACATAGGCACCCACCAACGAGTTCTTACCCCCCCCCCCACACGACACCACCACACACACACATCACACGTAACACATCATTGACCCACACACACACAGGCCTGATCCGCGACAAACACGGCTTCCCATTTCACACACACTACCACCACAACACACACACATTCTAGCACACACTATACACTACACTTCTAAACTTTATGAATATATGACCAATTTAGATTAAAATGCGGATCTTAGCAGCCAGCTGTTGAAGATTGTTGTTGTATGTGCGAGAGGGATGCCTACCACGAACTGACCCCCGGCTATTGAGTCTGGACTCGGCCGACTGGCGGAGGGTTGGTAGGCGTAGAGGAGGAGGGTGGGGCAGTCAACTTCTCTACCCGAGCGGGTAGTTGCTAACTGTTGCTGGCCTCTTGATCGGGTGGGGGTGGCCCAGGTGAGTTGAGAACTTCCAAAAGCTACACGCCAGTGGATGTGTCTGCAGCTTGATGAACTTGAAGAAGAGGGAATACGTTTGGATAGTATGCAATGTATGAAAGACAAGAAGTGGTCAGTGTGCTCATATTTCTGACACTTGTTTTTTTTTCCAGTTTTTTTTTTGAAATGAAGCCTGGTGTGGCGACATGCGCTTACGTGCTAGCACTGTTCTTTGAGACAGTTTTCCGAGTTCACTGTTGGTGTTTCCCCCCTTTTTTTTTCTTTTTTTTATCATTTTTTTTTCATTTTTGTAATGGTATACCCAGTGCCCCAGCACAAATTGAAGGGAAGTATAGTCAACAAAGCTGCCCTTTAGATCCATGC
>JADBJO010000945.1:97500-102500 GCA_016801955.1 Conus betulinus
GAGCCATGAAAGCAAATCGTCGATACTGGATGCACGTGCAAGAAAATGTCGCGTGTAAACACTGTCCACCCTCTGTTCGCACGACACTGAAACAGTAATGCATCGAAAAAAGCGACGAGAACGCTAGGAGCTTGTTGGCCTTGACCTTTTTATTGGTCGGGTTGGGGTCACGGCTGGGACTCGTGTCATGACGATCATGTTGAGACTTGTGTAGGGAGGATGCGCGTACACACACACACACACACACACACACACACACTTCCACACGTGAGCCGTTTAAATATGCATTCTAGCATGTGTATGATGCGCTTACACACACACACACACACACACACACACACACACACACACACGCACGCACGCACGCACACACACACACACAGATGAGGAAGCGAAAATCGACATCTCTTCCACGTGACTGACGAAGGCCGGAAACGGTGAGCTAAGAGCCATTTCGGTCCAGTAGTTTTCACACAGCAGACGTGCATACGAATGAATGAATCTTGTAATTAACGTGTGTTTACAGTGGGACCGGTATTACACCAAGAGAAGGGCGTGTTACAGAGAGAGAGAGAGAGAGAGGGGGAGAGAGAATTTATTAGCCAGTAGCATTTCTGTCTTGATTGCCATTCACTATTTATAGCCCAACTCGAGTTCGTTGCTGATGGCATTCTGTTGTCCTGACGTCATTGGCTCGGGTACGTTGAACTGCACACTGGCAGTGCTCTTTGTTTATTGTCTTTGTTCACCTAAGCCGTGCTCAGCCCGTCATTCCCTTGTCATAATGAACACAGCGTCCCAGGCGGCAACGCATTCCCTGCGCGCGTGAGGCAGTCCCCCTCTCTCTCTCTCATTGAAAATTATCCCCCTCTCAGAAAAGTGGATGTGGTCGTTTCACAAGTGTTACCCTCAACTTCCGGCTTTGTCTGATCGTTTCGAACCCAGAGATCTGACACTGTAGTCACTGATGGGCACCATGTAAAATAGTCATGGACAGTAGGATAGATATTCGCCCAACGGGTTTAGAGCGAGTTCTCCACCAGGGCCGGAATTCATCACGAGCCCATTGCGGGTTGTAATTAGAACCAGAGCCAGACTTATCACGAGCAGAGATGGAATACGCCCACTGTTTCACCATCACCTCAGAGAGGTGGAAGGCCGTTGGCTGCTACTACCAATCAGAGGATGTTACTATTTTTAGTGCATGGGGGACAAAAATAATGGCTGAACATAATTCGGGAAAAAATAATTTGACTTCTGGCGTTTTAAGACAGTTATAGTATTCAAATTGAAGACGATGTTGATTTTAAAAACGGAATAAGCAGTAGCAGACTCTTGACTTACTAAAATTGTCTTTTTTTCTTCTTCTTCTTCTTCTCAGGTCTGCCTCTTTCATATACAAATCTTGTATATTATGTCGGCTTAGGTGATTCTTACATTTTTTTTTTTCAGTTCTGCCTTTTTCCCTTTAAGAAATATTGTTGCATTTATCGGGGTACGAGATGCGTCCAGTCCTGTTTGCTTACGGATCGGAAGGAAGAGAATTCGGCGTTCACTTGTTGCTGAAGAGAAGACGCCGGCTTCAGAGTCGGCTGTCGGCTGCAAGTGAAACCAGTCCCAGGGTTCGTGCCGTTAGGGCGCAGTACTTACCATTTTCTTCTTGTAGTCGTTTTAAAGCTTGTTGAAAGGCCGTCGGACCTACTGACGTCATCTCAGCAAAGGGGATGCACACACAAGACTCTTTTTCTTCTTCTTCTTTTTCTTCCACGTCGTTTCTCAGCAAGAACGCCAACAGGTCACTGTTGGACGTATGAGGACGCTTTTAATGCAGACTTTTAGGTAGCCACTTTTTTTTCTTAGGCGCGGGGGTGGGGGTGGGTTGAGGGGGGGGGGGGGGGGGGATCGAGGTCGAGGTAGGAGGGGAGGAGTTTGCTTTTTCATCTCCTGTGTAACTTTTGTGGTATTGCCCCACGCCGCTCATTTCAGCTCCCCGTCCACAGCAGCCACACCCTTGCTGTCTCATTGCAGCCTCGATTCAGCAATCTGCATGGAGCAGTCACTGTAGTGTATATAGTCGGCGTAAGGAAACCCACCAGAGGAAACACTGCACTGTTGCCGAGGCACGTCGTTTCGTGTTCAGTTGTGCCTATTCTGATTCAGCGTGCGCAGGACACGACCTTGTAAGCCGCTTAATAAGCTCTTTACCGATGTCAGTAATTGCTTTGTTTTGGAACCAGCGCGGTAGGCGTGCCTTCCGAAAGGCGACACCTCATCCGTAGGTAGCCACATGTCATCTTCGGGCATGATTTTGTAAGCGCGACACTGCCTTTTTGTTGGAATACGTCATAGTACTATGATCTGTCGGGGTTAAACGTTGAAACTGTCCGACACTTCACTTGTGGGTTAGGAAGAGATAAGATTCCATAAGTTATGATGGTACAGTAGAGCATGAGGAAAGACTATGCTAACTGACTTGTACACAAAGGAAAGAACGGTTTTAAAAAAAAAAAATGTTCGCTTAGCCAGGGATTGACGAACGTTTAAGGAGTGAACAGACCCGAGTTTGAGGGAGATGGAGGAAAGGAGGCTACCTGGAACATGTGAACAGGTAACTTTCATTTAGACCTCCGCTAGGCTAGCTCTAGACAAGCAAACAAACAAAAAAAAAAAAACAACAACAACAAAAAAAACGTTGGTGTTCTGTATGCCAAAGAAACTAACAAGTTCACATATCTATCATTTATACCGAACCCGATTGGTAGTCGTCTCGTCGTAGGTGTCTGCGTCGTCGTTGTCGTCATCATCAATAGGGATGCCTTTTCTGGAGGTGTAAAGAGTAAGTGACTTGTATTGTTTTTAATCTCAACCGAGGAGAACGTGGCAAGCATGCAGTTACAATCAGTTATGTGTATATGAATGTGGGTATGTGCAAGAGTTCTTTGTAAAATATTGGAGTAAGGAAATAATCAATGAAATCATAAGGAAACTATTATCAGTTATTAATGTCCCAAGGATCATGAGGGCGGGAACCTTTGTCGAAGCACTGTTATACATCAATAAAGAAGAAAATCGGTTCGTCGCAAGGCAGTTAGTTGTCTTGTAGAGGCGACGGACGGACGATATCTGTTATAACAGTAGTATGTAATGGAAGGTACTGCGGTTAGTTTGATCAGTCGGCTTCCTACGGTTGGACGTCTCAAGTCAGTCACATATGAGGGGTTTGTTATTGCTGCCTCGGTTAGCGCCGCGCTTATACATAACATTTGATAGATTCTTATTATTTTAGGTTCCCTCTTTCCTCTCGGTAATGGACAAAGTTCACCATTACCGTCGATGTCCTGCAGGTAGGAAAATAAGTTGACAGGATACAAACAGTGGGCGGTTCTCTTTTCACCCAGAGAACAAGGTTTTAAAACTATGTACAGTGGGTTTAACTGTGTATTAGCAGTGGAGAATTGAGCGGGTGCATCGACCCAGGTCCACTTGGAAGGACTCCAGCGAAGGAGAGTCGGTAAGCCCGAGCGGGTTCTTTTGTGGACCTTTGTTACGTAAGTTGTCGGTCGGTGTGAATTAAAAAAAAAAAATTCTTTAGATTAAAAAAAAATTGTTTCATCATACCAGTGGCCTTTCTGGGATAGTTTGTTGTCTGTGGCTCTGGAAAAAAGATCGTTTGCATTTCTGCCCGCGCTTTGTGGTTGCTTAAAAGAGTGATGGGCTGTATTTGCTTGAAAGCTCTTCTGGGGTGTTTGAAACCACTTGAAGCTGTCCATCAAGAGCAAAGGGGCTCTTAATCGTTCGATTTGAGGCATTTTTGCATGCGGTTTTTTGTTTCGATTGAAGTTCTGCGAGAGGATATGTTCAGGTTAACAGAAGTATTATCCACATATAAAGCGCCTTTTCCTTTATTTTCGGTTTGTTGCGTTGTGTGGCTGTCAGCAACTGTGGTCCATTTAGGGATTTGCCCTTGGTGAGATGACAGGCCTGAAATGGACCTTCGTTGTCGGCTGGGCTGTTACGCGCTTACCTTTCAGTGTGTGCGTTCACCAACGTATGGGGACATCGGTGTGGAAGTATCGTCGGAAGGGCTTGAAGTGGCTGGACACTGTGCAAAAATTGGGAGAGAAAAACCTTGAGTTGATATCTCAGACGGAGATTGGACGCAGGATATCTACGAGTTAAAAGAAGACGGCTGTATTCATTAGGTCAGCCGCGGAACGGAGTTGAAAAACCACACCCTGCTTCGACTAGGCGCAGGGTTCCTGCTCAGACAAGATATGAACTCGAGGCTGGAGCTTTTCAGCCTGTGTGCCTGCGTAAGATCATGTTTCTGAATAGTCCTCGCGTGTATGTGTTAATGACGGCAGCAGCATACACCACTACCGTCACCACCACCACCGCAAACCTGCTCCGAAGAGCTTTGTGCTTGTATATAATGCTTTTGTCTGCCCACCCTGAATTCATGCTTAGGGCATGTTCCATAGAATCTATAAGAAGTTGCGGGCGCGAGCGCGAGCGTGTGTGTGTGTGTGTGTGTGTGTGTGTGTGTGTGTGTGTGTGTTGTGTGTGTGTGCGTGTGTGCGTGCGTGCGTGCGTGTGCGTGTGATTAAAAAAAAATATTAGTTGAGTTGAAGTAGAATAAAAAATGCAGTGGTACATAAATGATGCGCGCGCGCGTGCGTTTGTTTGTGTGTTTTAGAGAGAGAGAGAAAGAGAGGGAGAGATTTATGCTAGTTGAAGTATAGTGGTAAATGAATGCGCGCGCGCGCGCGCGCGCGTGTGTGTGTGTGTGTGTGTGTGTGTGGTGAGGGAGAGGGGGAGGAGGGGGGAAAGGGGACGGATACGGAGGGTGCATGGGCGGGGTCAGTATATTGTTTTATGTTTTTTTTTATTTTTTTAAATGGCAGAGACAATAGTAGATATTCTAAATTTTCTTGATATCATGGTAAAAACACCAGTTTGATAATCTGCCAAATCATGACCATTATCGTTATTGCCATCAT
>JADBJO010000945.1:110000-117500 GCA_016801955.1 Conus betulinus
CCCCCCACCCCCCCACTCCTCTTCTTTCAGCCTGTCCCATAGTGAATGTCATTTGTTGATTGGATCCGGGTCGTAATCCGGATCCGTGGCATATCTGACAAGTTCGTAGAAATCAATTTCATCAACGGATCCCGCTTTTTTTTTCCCATTGTGATGCATGCATTATTCATGGAGAAATATCGGAGGTGGAAAAGTTGATCGTGTAATGCTTAACCGAAACAAACGTTCCTGGGATTTGTTATCAGTTCCAGATTCGAACCAGTTTTATGGGTTCGTCCTTGGGCCACATTTCATAGTTCCGCCAAGTTTCGCTGACCGGCGCTGGTATTTGTGTGTGTGTGTGTGTGTGTGTGTGTGTGTGTGTGTGTGTGTGTGTGTGTGTGTGTGTGTGTGTGTGAGAGAGAGAGAGAGAGAGAGAGAGAGAGAGAGAGAGAGAGAGATCTTGCTGACAACCTGACAAGCAAACCATCAAACCAACTGACGCCGGCCAAAAGATGGATTCAATGACGCAAGCAGTAAATCAGCTAACAATGCTGCTGCTGCAGCTGTGCTTTTCTTTCTTATTAACTCTTTTTCTCAGCGTCTTTGTTGTTGTTGATTTTGCGCTCGTTGCAAACATGTGTTGTCATAGGAATCATCGAATTCGTTGTTGATTTTGCGCTTGTTGCATACGTGTGGTGTCATAGGAATCATCGAATGGTCGGAATGTTCTTAATTTGCTTAAATCACCCCCAAAAGAAAAACCGAGCAGGCTATTCTGTACGACCTATCTTTATTCCCAGCTTACACTGGCGAATTTCCTTTTTCATACTCTAATTCGTTAGTGGAGACTGGATGAAAACTGTTAATGAAAGAGAGTGAATGAAACCTAGAATACCGAAGGAGACTGAATGAACTACACTGTCTGAAAGAGACTTGAGTAAAAGCCAGATTATTTTGAGGATACTGAATACCTCGATTATCTTAAGGAAATTGCATGAAACCAACCGTGTCTGAAGGAGATTACATGAAAACTAGACAACATGTAGATGGAATGAAATTAAGCGGTCCGAAGGAGATTATGTGAAACCTAGATTTTTTGAAAGAGACTAAAGGAAAACTTCAGAGTATGCGAGGAGGAAAGCAGGTTAAGGGAGATCATACTATCTGAAGGGAAGCAAGATTTATTTGAAGGAGTGTAATGGAAGCCTAAATTATATAAAATAGACAAAATGAATACTAGAAGATTTGAAGGAGAGTGATCGACTGCTAGACTGTTCGATGGAGACCGAATGAAAACTGGATTATTTGAAGGAAAACAATATCATCTTAAAGAAATGGAGATGATATGAAGGGAAACTAGATCATCTGAAGGAGACTGAATGGCCGTTATATCATCTGAGACTAAGTGAAAACTGAATTATGTGAATGAAAACTAGGTTGTCAGAAGGAGGCTGAGTTAAAAGATAATCCGAACGAACTCTGAAACGTAGATTATCAGAAGGATGAAGGCGACTGAATGAAAACTAGATAATCATTAAGAAACAGAATCAGAACTAGATTATCTAAAGGAGGCATAATAAACACTCGAGTGAAATTGAGATAATTTCAATGATAACTAGGTTATCTTAAGGAGGCTGAGTGATAACTGGAGTGTCTGAAGGGGAAACGGTATCTCTTGGAGATTGAGGAAGAACTAGATTCTCAAGAACAATATGTTCTTTAACACTTTCCTCCTCACCTCTGGGTTAGTCCATTTGTCATCTCGACAAGAGCTGGTCCGCTGTCAGCAGTCTAATAGGTATAATGTATTCTCAAACAGAAGATCGATCTACGTAAAGGTAGACGAGTACACTGTAAAATAAACACACTTCAGGACAAGTGGAATCCGAGCATGACTGTTCATGATAACTAGACTGGTTCCGTTCCCAAACACCACCGATAATGGTAAACGCGTCACAGCACTACACTGCACACGCTTGGCAATCATGACTGATGCTCCTCTTTTCATTTATTTATTTATTATTATTTTTATTTATTTATTTTTTGTTAATTTGCGTCCCCACTCTGAAACACACGCCTACTCCCCTCGCCTGCCCTCAACTCTCTCCTGGCCGTCCCGCCGCCTCTCCTGTTATCACCCACCTCTTCTCCCTTCCATCCACATCCCGAATCCCCTTTACACACACGCACTTGCGATCAGAGGTGCTCGTGCTAAGAACATTATTCTGTGTGTTTCCATCCCGAAGTGGTCTTCACAAACATTGATTGCTAAGAGCGTGCTAGATCAAAATGATAACGTGTCGAAGTGTGTTAAAATCTTTTTTTTTTTTTTCCATCTCGATCGTATCTGATATCTGAAGGGTTCCTTTTCTTCACACACACACACACACGCGCGCGCGCGCGCGCGCTCCTGTGTTATTCCTTCAGTATCCGTGTGGGGGTATCCCCTCTCTTCCCTCCCCTTTTCTCCTCCTCAACCCTTCACCCCCTCACCGGTAAAAGCCCTCCTTTTTTGCTCTGGCCAGCGTTTGACACAACCTTAACCCGGAGGACAAACTGGTTTTCTGCACAGCAGTTACCATCGTGCTCCGGTTGCCTTAGGTCGTGTTACACTCCTAGCATACGAAGAAACCCTCTGATGACACAACAGGGCCACCTTCTTTGGAGAACAGTCATGAAGGATGCACACACCATCTTCTCTCCATGGGGAACGTAAACAGCAAAGAACGGTCCTGAAAAAAAAACCAAAAAAAGCAAAAAAAGCCCTCAGCTTTTCCCTTCCCTGCCACGTTCTACACCCCTCCCCTGACTCGCCTCAAATTGTGTCTGTTGTCACCGGCCCTCAGAACATAATATTTTTGTTAATTCTTGTCAAAAATTAGGATAGATTTAGCATGGCAAAGGCAAGAATGGTCTAAACGTGTCACATTCATTTCGCCTATATTTCAGCGAACTCGATCTGAAAGTAATTGAATGGCACAGCGGTGCAGGGATGTCTTGTGGGATCAGCCATGCGGTGTTCCTTTTCTTGCTACGTCAGTGATGTGGACGTTAAACGGCTTCGGTAACCCAACACACACCCTGAAGGTGACTGCTATATCATAAGGGGTGGTGAAAAGGATTTTCGTCGCACACGGAGAGTGAAAATGAAATGGAAGAGGTGAGGGAGATGGTGGAAGGGAAAGAGTAGGGGAGAGATTGTGCTTGCTTGGCACGAAATGTATTTAACTTTTTCAAGGTGAAGTCACCTCTACGCAAACGATGAAATTATTGAAATAAAGCACGCGCGCTTTGACAAAGCGTACGTTGGCTGGCATTTCCTTGTTATTTTGTCATTCCATGATCTCCCAGGGCCCAGCAGGTCGCCCTTGGCTTTCTTCAGCCAGATCCTCCTTGTTCTTCCAGTTGTTGTCAGTAAAAGGCTTTGGCAAGCCCTCTACGCTGACAGGACTTTACGTCTTGACCTTAAACTAGGCCGCCATTTGCTTTTACCTAGGGGCTTATCGTGATAAAGTGTAGATGTTGCTAAGAGCCCATGAGATGTGTGCGTGCGTGCGTGCGTGTGTGTGTGTGTATGTGTGTGTGTGTGTGTGTGTGTGTGTGTGTGTGTGTGTGTGTGTGTGTGTGTGTGAGAGAGAGAGAGAGAGAGAGAGAGAGAGAGAGAGAGAGAGAGAGAGAGAGAGAGAGAAATCTTCACTTGCCAGTCCACTTCAGGGAAGGAAGCTCAGAGGACATCCCCAAGTATGTAATCTTGCGTCTGAAAATCGGCCTGTAGCGGTTTGTTTGGCGGGCCCTGGTCAGCTGCGATTCTTCTCGGTGCTTATTTGCGCCTTTTTTTTTCATTTGGGAAGATTTATGTATTCTTGATTCCAGTTGGAAAAAATCGCAGATGGTGCTAAACTATTTATGTATTCTTGATTCCAGTTGGAAAAAAATCGCAGATGATGCTAAACTCATGCCAAGTTAAGGTAGGAATATTGTTGACAGACGTCACGTCGACGAAAACAGGAACAGATAGATTTTTTCCCATGATTAACACTTCGTCAGATTTGTTTCCATCACAACAGATGAAGTCATCACATATAAATAGATTAATCAGCATCAAAAGAAAATCACACGGACACTGTTGTCTTTGTATCTGTCTCTCTCTCTCTCTCTCTCTCTCTCTCTCTCTCTCTCTCTCTCTCTCTCTCTCTCTCTCTCTCTTCCCACACACACACACACACACACACATACATATATATATATATATATATATATATATATATATATATATATATATATATATATATATATATATGCGCGCACGCATGCACACACGTGCGCGCATGCGCCCCCCCCCGCCCCCGACACACACACACACACATCCGCGCGCGCGCGCGCGCGCGCACACACACACACACACACACACACACACACACACACACACACACACACACACACACACACACACACACACACACACACACACAAACGCGCGCGCGCTTGCGCGCGTAGATTCAACAAATGACCTTTCTATTCAACGGAAATGTTATCTAGCTCTCGCTCTTTCCCTGTACCTTTTTATGTCACCAATCTTTAATTTCCGCTGCATAACCATTTACCACACGTTTTTGGATCTCTTGTGTTACCACAGACATTCTCAGAGTCGTCTGTTACCGCACAAAATGTCACCACTGCACAAATGTCACAATGACATTTTGTGCAGTTGTTCACTGCACAAATAGTCGCAATTTGCACGAATTTGCACAAAATGTCACTATTGTGACATTTTTGCATCTGTATGCCTTTTTTGAAATCACTGCAGCACAAAGTGTCACAACTCTCTTATCTGTGTGGGAGTGGGTGGGTGGGTGGGTGGATGGATGGGTGGAAATACTCTATGATGTCAACGTATTTTTTGCGTTTTTCAATTTGGCTTGCAATTTATAATTTTCAATTTTATAAATAATATACACTTTTAGAATATAATGCAGGAAAAAGGAAAAATGGGTGTTCAACGATCAGCGTGACCTTGACCTTGACCTTTGACCTTGATTTCTTGCGAGCAGTATTAGCATACCTTACCTAATCAACAAAGAAATTTGAGAAGGCTGTCTTAAGTGGTTGGAGAGACCTTGCCAAAAATGTCCGTTTTGGCCGACGTGGGACACACACACACACACACACACACACACACACACACACACACACACACGGACGCACGCACGCATGCACGCACGCACACACAAAAAAAACCGGGAAAAAAAAAAAAAAAAAAACAAACACACGAACGAACTTAATAGTCTGCTCGCTTTCTTGAAAGCGGCTGAAATAGTCTGCTCGCTTTCTTGAAAGCGGCTGACTAACAAGACTGACAGAGGTGACATTTTGTGCAGGAGTGAATTCGAAAATGGGGCATAGGTGCACAAATTGTCACAACTGCGAGTTTGCGACTTTTTGTGCAGTCCTTCACTGCACAGCACAAAATGTCACTTCTGGCACAAAATGTCATAATTGTGATTTTTGTGCAGTGTTGACATTTTATGCGGTAACAGTCGTCTAATCTCTACAGAGACATCGGTTTGAGAAAGCGAAATCATAAACTGATCCAAAACAGTTACACCACCATTGAGTGTGCTAATATCAGGAACCCAGATACATCAATCCTGGATTTTCTTTTTTTGTCGGCAATAATTTTAGGATCCTTGAAAAGCATTCGTGTGGTACTTTTTTTTCTTTTTGGCCTGGGCAGCAGCGTGGAAGACTGTCTTCTCTTTTGACGTCAGTGTTGGAAAGTGATACCCCCTTTGAAATATCTCCCCCCCCCCCCCCCCCCCCCCATCCCCCGGTCATTTCTTCATTTCAAACTCCCACCTTGTTCCTGCTCCTCCTCCTCGCCCACCCTCTTTCTTCTGCTCATCCGCCTCCTCCTTTCCTTCTCCTTCTCTTCCTGCTACTCCGTTGCAATTTTTTTTTGTTTTTATCTTCATCTTCTTTCCCACCTTTCTCCCCCTCCTCCTTCTCCCCCACCTCCTCCTCTTCTCTTTCGTGTTCTTCTCGCGTTCTTCCTCCCGTTCTTCATCATCATCATCATCGTCATCATCGTCGTCGTCATCGTCATCGTCTTCCTCCTCGTCCCCGTCCTCTTCTTCGTTTTCTTCTCCCCTTTTCGTCTTCCTCCTCTCCTCCTTCCCTCCTCCTCTTTTTGGTTATTATTCTAGTCTTTTTCGTCGTCTCCCCCTTCTCTTTTCATTGATTTTTGATTAGACATGACCCTGTCTGTATACCAGCTTGCCCCTCGCGGCAGTGTGTGTGTGTGTGTGTGTGTGTGTGTGTGTGGTGTGTGTTTGTGTGTGTGTGTGCGTGTGCGTGTGTGTGTGTGTGTGTGTACGTGTGCGTGCGTGTGCGTGCGTGCGTGTGTGTGTGTGTGTGTGTGTGTGTGTTCGCGCGCGTACATGAGCACGCGTATACACCTATCTTTCCAAGGTGACATCTTCTGCGATTTGGGATGGCTTGCCTTGGCGCCTATGGCGATGCACGGGAATGTCAGGTCGACTGGGTAAACCTTTGACTTAGACGCTCACCATTCGAATGTCGGGTTTTCTTCTTACCTGAACTGGATGGAAACAGATGAATGTTTTCTTCTTAGCTGAACTGGATGGAAACAGATGAATGTTTTCTTTCTTACCTGAACTGGATGGAAACAGATGAATGTTCAAATTTCGAAGATTATCTTTAAGGGAAGGTGGGGGTGGTGGGGGGGGGGGGGGGGGGGGGGGGCAGGGGCTGGGGAGAGGAATGGGGGCTGGGGGTGTAAGGAGGATGCTGTAGGACGGATCGTGTGTGAGCGCAACTGGATCACAAAATGTGGACTGCTGTATGTTCTTTTGTCGCCAGTACAATAACAGAGAGAAAGAGGAGGGAAGGGGGTGGGGACGTAGTGAGGAGAGGCGCGGTGGAGGAAATGGGGTTCAGGTGTGGAAACAAGTGTAAAGGCTACAACACTTCCCCAACCCCACACTGCATTCGCCTTCATTCACCATCCCATTCCTCCGCCCTTACTCATTGTTATGTCTTCTTTGTCACTGCGAGTGTAAGGGTGTACGCGCGCGTGCGCGTTCTTGCTAGCTTGTATTCGTATGCGCGCGCGCGCGCGCGCGCGCGTGTGTGTGTGTGTGTGTTGTAGGGCTTTGAGTGTCTGATCCATGTGGGTGTTTGCACGTTTTGTGTTTCGTGGCGAACTTAAAAACCTTTTCGATTTTCGCAGCTTGGTAAGAATCTTCGGTGCCAACGAGGTCGAGCTTAAAGACTCAAAAATAGAACTAGAGGTCGAGCAAGACTCAAAAATAGACTTCTGTGTTGCATACAAAATGGATAACAGTTGGTCTGTCACACTCTGTGTAATTGTACATATATGTTCAATAGTTTCTGTTGCGTAATTGTACATATATGTTCAATAGTTCCGTTGCGAACGTTCTCAAAAGTATGCATGTCGTGCTGTTATTTTCCATGGAGTTGGTCATGATCTACAGTGAA
>JADBJO010000945.1:125000-127500 GCA_016801955.1 Conus betulinus
TGATAGGGCACGCGAATTACGCGCGTCCATCCAGGGCCCTTAATACCGTGCGATAAACGGGTAAGACACTGTAAGCTCAGAGCTCCGGGGACCCCGTCTGATCTGGATTATGCAGGTTGTGTCTCGAGGGTCGTCTCGGATGGTCTGAATTACATGAGCGATGTATGTGCTGGGGCGGGCACGCTGAAGAACTGACCGCTTCTGATGCTGATAGGTTGGGGGACTTTGCCGACCAGGTTCTTGGTAGTCACCACACGTTGGAGACATCGTTCGGGGTGACGTTCGGTGAGAGTGGTTGTGTGTGTGTGTGTGTGTGTGTGTGTGTGTGTGTGTGTGTGAGAGAGAGAGAGAGAGAGAGAGAGAGAGAGAGAGAGAGAGAGACAGACAGACAGACAGACAGACAGACTGTGTATGTGTGTGTGCGGATGGGGGTGGGAGGAACGTGCGCGCGCGTGTTGTGTGTGGTGTGTGTGCGCGCGCGTGTTTGTGTGTGTGTGTGTGTGTGTGTGGGTGTGTAATCTCGCTTTTTGTCTTCGATGCCCCTCTCCCCTAATCCTCTCCCCGCCCCCCCCCCCCTCCCCCCTGCCCTCCCCTCCCTCAAATTCACGGTGTTCACTCCGGCTCCCAAAACACAACCACATCTAGGAGGATCCTGCCGTCGCCCTCAAAACCGGCAGTCCACAGGGAGCAGTCAACACCAGGCCCTCATATCAGGAGGCAGGCAACCCACCAACGGAAACACCGCTGTGCCGCCGAGTCACTTGGCTAGTAGTGTCAAGTGCTTCCTGTGCTACAATTCACCACACGTAGGACCGTAGTCGACTAACCCATACTGATGACAGTAACTGCCGAGTCGTGGACTCAGCATGAGGGAAACGATATTCTCAGGGATTTTACCACGTCCATGCGGCAATAGTCCGTTGACTTTGTCGATAACTGTTACTGTGACACAAATTTACTACGTGGAGTGTGTGTGTGTGTGTGTGTGTGTGTGTGTGTGTGTGTGTGTGTGTGTGTGTGGAGGGGAGAGGCGGGGGTGTCCAGTTCGGGGGGACATCCCAGTTCTTCTTTCTCCTCGTGCTTTGTGGTGGGGTGGTAAGCGTGGCGTTTTAGAGTGGTGGAAACGTTGTCATGTAGGTTCTGGTGACATGATCGGTTGGAGTGTGATTCTGTTGTTGCTGCTGTTGTTTTAGTGGCTTTGTTAAATTAAGAGAGAGAAAAATCAGAAGAAACGCCGAATTCCTACTTTCTCCTCTCCCCCCCCCCCCCCCCCCCCCCCGCCCACCTCCCCCCTCCCCGCCATCTCCACAAACGCCTGTTTCTCAGTCCTCTGTCTCTCTTTCTTCAGTCTGTCTGTCTTTCTCAGTCAGTGTGTGTGTCTGTCTATCAGTCTCATCGTCTGTCTGTGTCTCTCTCTGTGCTCACTTGCTCTGTCTGTCTCTCCGCATCTTTCTCTCTCTCTCTCTCTCTCACTCTGTCTGTCTCCCCCCCCCCCCCTTCTTCTTTACCTCCTTCTCTTACTCATCTCTCTCTCACTCTCACTCTGTCTCTCCCCTCTCACACCTGTCTGCTCTTCCTCTCTCTCTCTCTCTCTGTCTGTCTGTCTCTCTGTCTCAGAGCACATTCACATAGTTCGTACACTTGACAAGTAAATGAGTTTCGATACTCGTATCATCTGCCCAACACGGACGTGTGACAAGGAGGTGGAAAGTTTGAATCACAAAAGTACGAGTACTGTGGGATTTTTGAGAATAAGGTGCGAACAACTTCTGCACCGACTACACTTGGCATAGTGGCTGTCTCGAACGTACAGTGGCAGCCTGATGGAGAGACGATCAACAAGGTTAGTGTAGTTGATCGTTTAGATTGGTATTCATATCCCCACTTCGTTGTGGATTTGTTTTTTTCTTGTTTGGTTACTTTTGAAGGAAAAGAAAATCAAAACAAACAACAAGAACCAAGGCAAACCGGTTGTACTTAGTGACAAATTCGCAATTATAATGTAAAAAGAACTCTTTTTTTTTCCTTTGGTTATTTTGTTCTGAGGCTGCGATTGTTCATCTCGAAATCAGCCAGCTTTTAGTTGTTTCCTTGCGCTTGTTATTTACGACTGTGCGAGCTGTTGGGTGGCACAAACAGCTTAGCTTGAAGTCCTGCGCTTCTGTTTTTAGCACGGAAATGAAAGTTACAGTCGTGTAAGTCTCATGTGACATTGGGATATTAACAACGGGGAGGATGATTTATGTGGGATGACTGCTATCGACTAGCCTGGCTTGCAGGTCGGTCAGTTTCTCTGAGGACACAGCTCAGTTAATCCCAACAGATTTATATGGCTCTAAAGGTGAAACACACATGCGCGAACACACACACACACACACACACACACACACACACACACACACACACACACACATATATGTATATGCACACATATGTATATGCACACGCACGCACGCCTTTCTCCCTCTCTATCTGTCTGTCCTTCTGTCTGTCTGTCTGT
>JADBJO010000945.1:130000-135000 GCA_016801955.1 Conus betulinus
TTGTCACACACACACATACACAACGTGTGCGCGCGCGCGCAACACACACACACACATACACCACACACCACACAGAACCACAACCACACACACACACTCCCACACACTCCTCTTGAGCAACACAAACCCACACCATGCCCCACACACACCTCACACACACCACACACACCACCCACACGCACTGCTCAACGCACGCACGCACGCTTGCACGCATGCACAGCACGCGATCGACGCACTGACACGCACGCCTCTCTCTCTTCTCTCTCTCTCTCCCTTGAGCAAAAATGTAATCTGCCGAGCATCCACAGTCACCCTTATGAAAAAGCTCAATACGTTCTAACAAGTTTATGATTTTAGTATAGACATAGAACTGGCTGTTTTAGAAAGTTAAAAGACTTGAATGATCCATTGTAATTGAGATATCAGTAGAGAGCTGAGAGATGAGAAAAAACAAACAGACAAGTGTGCCCTCTGAATAATGAAGTCTCGAAGTGATCTGCCGACCATTCTTTATAAACCCAAGAGCTGTGCAATGTAAGGTACTGGTGGGAGTACGCCGTAGAGTTGACAGCCCACTAACGCTGGAAATGTATGTACGAAACTATGGCACATCATTACTTCATATCCGAGAGGATGTTGCACAATCCCTGTTTCACGACTAGCGAACGATGACTTTCCTCAACCCCACTGTCCACAAAGTGCGTATACGTGACCTCTGTCTCTCCTGATTTTTGTTCTTTTTCCATCTACGAAGTGTCATTTCCGCCTCTCTTGAAAGTCTAGAAACTCTGTTTCTCTCGGTCTCTCTGTATCTGGTCTCTGCCTGCCTGTCTGTCTGTCTGTCTCTCTGTCAGGCTGCACTCTCTTTCTCCCTCTCGGTCTGTCTCGCCTGCTCTGCTTGTTCTGTCTGTCTTTCTGTGTGCCTCTCTTCTCTTCTCTCTCTCCTCTCTCTCTCCTCTCTCTCCTTCTTTCAATCTCTCTCTCCTCTCTCTCTCTGTCTCCCCTCTCTCTCTCTGTCTCTCTTCCCCCCTCTCTCTCTCGTCTCCCTCCCTCCCTCCCTCTCTCTGTCTCCTCCCTCCCTCCCTCTCCCCCTCTCTCTCCCCTCCCTACATCCATCCCTCCTCCTCCTTCTTTTCTTCTCTTCTTCTTCTTCTTCTCCTCCGCCTCCTCCTCCTCCTCCTCCTCCTCCTCCTCTCGGTTACTGTCTTTCAGCTTGTGTTTAAGTTTTATCGTACTTTGCCCAGCTCATGCCGCTATGCCTTCGTAAAACCCAAATCTGTCTGTGAGTTCAAGAAAGCCGTTATATACCTTTTTTGTCGTCACATTTGTAACATGCCGTTTTGTTTTGATATCCTGTGTGTGACGACGAAGTTACTAAGAATGGAAACGCGCATGAGAGCGGACAGTAGCTGCCCAGACTGCTTTTGTCTGTTTGGGCCCATACTCTGAGCACGACCTTGTCTTATCCATCATAAGAATATCTGTGCCTGTGGCTGTTACGTTGTAAACAGCTCTGCTGAGTTTGTTGCTGCTGCTGCTTTTTTTTTTTCCTTCAAAGATCAGGGCACGGCCTATAGCTAGCTAAAGGTGAATAGCGGTCTGATAGTCTACCAATGGCAAAAGACGCTGACAGAATGGGAAGGTTCGTGTTGTTTAACAAACATAATGATCTACGTAAGTAAGAGACAAAGATGGAAACAGAAAAAGACGTGCCAACAGTCTAGTCCGGTTTTTGTGTTTTGTTTTTTTTTTTTGTTTTTTTAAAACCCAGGTTTAAATCCCATTTCATCTTTGATACAGAATATTAACTTGAAGTGTGGTGGATAGAAACATCTTTCCTCACTGTGTGCTGCTGGTTATTGCCCCTCCCCACCCCACCCCATCCCACCCCTCCCTCGTGCGCAGCAAAATCGAACGTTCATTTGGAGGATGAAACGCTAGGTATATTCTCCCTCTCTCTCTCTCTCTCTCTCTCTCTCTGGTGATAATCTTGCAGGGCGTATTATCATTTTTTTTTTTTTTTTTTTTTTTGAAACTACAAAACTGGTTGAACTCCTAAACAGAGTAGGCCAGCTCGGGCGGGAAGGAGGAGGGAGACGAAGTGATATCACCTGATGAGAACGTGAGCAGGTGCTCGGGGAAGGTTGGCCCCACGCGGGAAATGGACACCACGTGTGCTGGAATAGAAACCACGTGCTACCACTCCCTCAGTGTCGTGTCCGACGGCTGAGAATAGCAATATGAAGATTGTGTGGTATTTTTGGAATTGAACACCCCCCCCCCCCCCCTTCCCCCCCCCCCGTGCGCCCCCCCCCCCCCCCCCCCCCCGCCACCCCACTCCTGCAACCTGCCTCCACCCAAACCCGACACCCCCCATTTCCCCTCCCCTCCCCCAAGGTTCTTCGGAGATTGCTTGCCTTTTTGACTTTAAGATCGCGATTTGTGAGAAACAGTTGAGTCAAAAAAGCAGGTTTGCAAGTTGGTGTATTCTTTTGCTGTTGCTGTAGTTGTTGTTGTTATTGTCTTCGAGGTTGTGGGTTTGCCTTGCTTAAAAAAAAATTGAATTAGTATATTGCATGCCTACACAAAGGGCAAGCTCGCTTACGCATGTACACGCACACACACATACTCACATACAAAACACTTACACGTGCACACACACATATTCTGTTTCTCTCTCTCTCTCTCTCTCTCTCTCTCTCTCTCTCTCTCTCTCTCTCTCTCTCTCTCTCTCTCTCTCTCTCTCTCTCTCTCTCTCTCTCGCGCGCGCGCGCGCGCTTGTGTGCGCGCTTGTGTGCGCGCGCGCACACACACACTCGTACACTGAGAGAGAGAGAGAGAGAGAGAGAGAGAGAGAGAGAGAGTACTTGAGAACTTGATCCGTTCTGGAACATCTTGATGAGCACTGCTACACATGCAAACTGCTTCATTGACAATCTAATGAAAACATGTTTGTTTGTATTGCAAATCCATACAGTCATCTGAAGATTGTGAGAGTGAAACATATGAAATGAAATGGATGTGCGCATGGTGTGTGTGTGTGTGTGTGTGTGTGTGTGTGTGTGTGTGTGTGTGTGTGTGTGTGTGTGTGTGTGTGTGTGTGTGTTGAGGGGGTGATGGAGGGGAAGGGCTGAGAGGGGATCACTGCATCTTATACTGGTATAAGAAATCTGCAGTGGGGGTGTGCTTGCGCGCTCGTGATCTGTCTGTCTCTCTCTCTGTCTCCTTCTCTGTCTGTCTCTCCTCTCTCTCTCTCTCCACACACACACACACACGCACACACGTATGTGTCGGTTTCTCTCTGTCTATGTCTCTCTCTCTCTCTCTCTCTCTCTCTCACACACACACACACACACACACACACACACACACACACTCTCTCTCACTCTCTCTCTCTCTCTCTCTACACACACACACACACACACACACACACACACACACACACACAGATGTGAAACTGTTTGAAACCAATTTATCTCAGATTCTCTCCCATGGTCTCTCTCACACACACACACACACACACACACACACACACACACTGAAACACACAAACAGTTGTCAGCTCTAACCCATCTGTCTCTCACTCACACACACACACACACACACACACACACACACACACACACACACACACACACAGAGTGACCCGAAACCAATTTATTGTCAGATTAACCCATTGTTGTACTCTCACACACACACACACACACACACACACACACACACACACACACACACACACGTGGCGGGCGCATGGCAAGCGACGACCTCGGAGCCGAGCATTGGGAGGAAGATTGTGTGACATTACACGCCATGAAATCCCTGCTCCATTGTGGATCGATTTCTCTCCCCCCCCCCCCCCCCCCCCCCCTGACTGTCAAGCAAAGCACCCACGACCCGCGGCGCCGAACAGCCTGAGTAGCAATGTACTAGCTAGCAAGCTGGTCCAAGTCTCGTGGAAGCTGAGAGTGGGGGGGGGGGGGGGGGGGGGGGGGGGCTACGATCAGTCGCGATCTGACGTTGGCACATCCTTATAGCGTCATCTGAGATAGGCAAGAGCGGGGGGAAAAGAAAGAAAAGAAAAGGGTTGATCGTGTCATAGTCTTAGCAGGATTCGACAAGATGGTTGGATGGATGCGTTGTGGGATTGACGTCACGGAGCAGCTTTTGCCGATACGTAATGTGTGTGCTGCAGCGGGTGAGTGTTTGTTGTGGAAACTACGTCACGTCGAGTGAAACGATTTTTATTCGGTGCGGGTCTACGACGTCTTGTCTTTTTTTTTTTCCCGACGTGGAAGGCGACCGTGGGTACATTCGAATGTGGTGCATGGTTTGTGCGTCATTGGACTGGTGACGATCATTAGTCCCCACCCTCACCCCTTCCCCCCCCCCCCCCCCCCCCCCCCCCCACCCCGATACCAAGTGCTCGTGATGCTTACGAAAACTGACTTGGCTTCAGGGTTGTGTGGTGAGTGCGGCCAGGTGTGGAGGAGGAAGGACACGGATGAGACAAGACAGTTGAACACAATAGTGCCATGCATTCTGCCTCGGTTCTCTTTGGACACATTTCCACTCTCTTCCGCCACACCCCACACTCCGCCCTCACCTTTTTTTACTCCCATCTCTCTCTCTCTCTCTCTCACACACACACACACACACACACACACACACACACACACACACACACACACACACACACACACACGTTCATTTTATTTTTAGCTTGCCTTGCGGTAATATGCACTGAACGCCGGACAGTCTGTGTCAGGCAGTGTGTCAAGAAATAACGACATCGATTTGACGCTGGGAAAACCCGGACATGATTTATGGGCTAGTGCAGCCAACATTGATGATGAGCTGTGGTTAGCGCGCATTGCAGAAATGTTAACGGCTTGACTCAAGTGACTACAATTTTAAAGGATCGATTGACGCCTGAAGCATAATTTCAACGAACATGTTGCGCGTTATGATGCGAAAAACGCGCACCAAACGAGTGCCCCATT
>JADBJO010000945.1:137500-142500 GCA_016801955.1 Conus betulinus
CTCATCAGCGAGTAAACAGGATCCAGCAGGAAGTCTGATGAGCTCGAAATAGCACGAAACAGTTGTTGCTTACTGGTCCTCCGACCTCCACTTCGGAGGAGTAATAGGATCCTCTTTCCTGTCTACTTTCCCTTGAATGTAAATCTTTCGTTTTTGGACCTTTTACTTCGACGTACTTCTTCTTTCTTCTTCTTCTTCTTTTTCTTCTTCGATGTTTGCTCCACTAAGTCTGAAAAAAAAAATGGATGGCCTCGGTGGCTGAATTTATTGTCGTTTCTTTGTTCCATGCCCTGCGTTATCCAGAGAGAGATCCATGGTGGACGGTGCTGAGGACGGAAATGGTGAGTGATGATAATGGGGAAGAAATTCTTTTATTTGTGAAGAAATGCATTCTGTGAGCTGACAGGAGCTTCCCCCCCCCCGGACCCCCCTCTCCCCGCCGGACTTCAGAGGAGGTTGTTGTTTCCAGCCGTCTCTGCTCGTTTTTTTTTTGTTTTTGTTTTTGTTTTGAACGTGTTTTGTTTTTGTTTCGAAACGTGTATCAGTGATGTAAGAATCCCTCTTCGGAGTGTGTGTGTGTGTGTGTGTGTGTGTGTGTGTGTGTGTGTGTGTGTGTGTGTGTGTGTGTGTGTGTGTTGACCCAGACAAGTGCAGTGTCGATCAGAACATTTGAGCAAGGTGCTTTCACAGGGGAACGACGATCGACTGTACAGTGCAAGTTCTAGTCCTGTTTCATCCTGGTAGGGCTCTCCTCCCACTGCGCAGGAGCCAGCCGGAGTGGAAAATCCCCATGTGGCTACAGTTGTGTGCTCTGTGAGAGTTTTGAACCCTCAACATCCCAGTCGTCAGTCAGTCCGTGATGGTCACCACCGCTCTGTGATGGCTGTTGATGGTACCCACTACCCTGTGCGCTGGGTCAAGTTCTGTGGAGCAGGGATTGTTTCAGTCCCGTTTCGTTCTTCCTTGAGTGCCAGTTGGACAGATCCTCATGGATAGATCCCATGGCGGTGTACAATATGGTTTGAAGGATGGTCCACCTCCCCATGTCTCCCCTGTGTCTGGAAATAGTGCACTTTGGGAGATCTCCAGATTGATAAAATAATGGGCAAGCTGTTGGATATGAATAACCGTTTGTTCATTCAGGTTGTAAGCAGAGTGACTTCTTGCGGGATTTTGAAGAAAGGGAATAATGCAAGACCGCCGAACAAATGACAGGTGACAGTACTGAAACAGCTCTTTTCTACCCTTAAGGTCTCCTTCAGACAAAGGAGCAAGAAAACAAATAGGAAAGTGATCAGTGACAGCTGTGCTTGGATCGTTTTTTTGTTTTTTTTTTTTGTTAGTGAGTGTATTTGAAGTGTGATGATGACGATGATGGCGATTGTCTTACATGAGGAAGATCGATGAACTGTCAGATGATTAAGGTATAGCCGTGAAATATATCATCGTCAGCTCGCAAAGTACAACCAGCTTAGTTTATTGGCTGTAGTCCATTTAGATGTACAAGAAAGACAGTAAGGTATAATCCCAGGTGTTGGCTTACAAGCTACCCCATAGTTCCAAAGTGCCATCCTTGTCGGTGTTCTATTTTCTTTCTGGTTAAAAAATGGATTCTTTTCCGACCGTCTCTCTTTTCTGTTTGCCTTGAAAACATACGCACGTGTGTCTACAATACATAGACTCCACACACTCTTGGCAACTGTGCTGTTATTACAGTCGATCGGAACGTTCAAAGCGTTTTCATTTTTTTCAAGGAGAGTTAAGTGATATCCCGTAATTGCACAGTAGGGGAAGGTCCTCTCCACTTCTTTGTGACCGAAACACCGGATGGGTTTACTGGCTTGTTGGTTTGCTCTACCATCCGACACGGTCTGTGTTATGTGGTGAGTGGTCGGAGGCTGGGAGAGGGGTT
Source organism: Conus betulinus (assembly GCA_016801955.1). NCBI lineage: Eukaryota > Metazoa > Mollusca > Gastropoda > Neogastropoda > Conidae > Conus > Conus betulinus. Next base: position 139,413 of record JADBJO010000945.1, read on the forward strand.
TTCCCATAAGCAGCCCATTCTCTGCGTTGAGGTATATGAAGGGCTGCGCTGTGTGGCTTCTCCTACCAGCTTCCTGTTTCTTTGCAACCCTTCTCTTTTTTTCTGGAAAGTGACCACTCATGAAAAAGCAACATTTACTGTGTATGAGAGAGGCCACGGGCGTGGTGGTTTCACAGTGATTTAGGATAGGTCGTTCCACTCTCGCGTTGTTCAGGGCTAGTACTGTGGTCCAAACTCGGGAACAGAAAACTTGAATGTGTCCGCATCGAGGATGCTCGTTGGGAGTCGTCTTTGGATGAGAACTGGACAGCCCAGGCACGTTGTTTCTGGCGTCCGTGCCACTTTCAAGTTCCCCCAAAAATTCAGATGGAGTTGAGGAATGTCTTTACCGTCGCGTTACGAGGCGAGCTGCTCTACGCTTAATGGCTTTAAATAACTGTTGTTGATGTCTGCGTATGAGGATTCCAAGCTATGTTTGCGTAGTGGAGAGTAGGCTGCACATAGTTTTGCAAGTTTCTTTGGATTTTTTTTTTTTCCCTCTAACAGGAGACGAACTTCAGGTCGGTTTAAGAAAGCCCTGAGTTTTGAAGGTCTTTGCGTAAAGGTGGTTAATGTGTCCCCCCCAGCCTAAGTTGCTCTTGACTGTGGTCCTGAAGTATTTGCACTGGTGACAGTCTCAAGACTGTGTGCACACAGCGTGTGGACACAGTGAAAGACTTTCCCGGGGCGGGACACCGCTGCTGAGTAGTGCACTTCCCAGGTGTGTACCACCCCCACCTCTTTCTGTCACACAGCAGACTGGTGGAAACCTGTTTGCAGATGGGTTTAGACTTCTGGAGAGAGGCAGTCATCCTGTTTATTGCTGCGTCGTTCGATGACAGTATATGTCTAGGATGATGGACAGGGTAAGTCTTTGATGTAGATAAGAGCAGTCGTGTGACTGATATGACGAACAGGTAGGCAAGTCTTTGTAGATCAGAACAATCGTGTGACTAATACGGTGGACAGGTAGGCAAGTCTTTGTAGATCAGAACAATCGTGTGAGTTATACGGTGGACAGGTAGGCAGTCTTTGTAGATCAGAACAATCGTGTGACTAATACGGTGGACAGGTAGGCAAGTCTTTTGTAGATCAGAACAATCGTTGCTTGACTAATACGGTGGACAGGTAAGCAAGTCTTTGTAGAAAAGAACAATCGTGTGACTTATACGGTGGACAGGTAGGCAAGTCTTTGTAGGAAGGCAAGTCTTTGATGGTGGAGGTAAGAAATCTTTGTAGATGAACAATGGTGATGATAGGGAGGACAGGTAGGCAAGTCTTTGATGTAGATAAGAATGATGGGATGGCGGACAGGTAGGCAGTCTTTGATGTAGATGAGAGCAGTCATGGTCCCAGAAGACAGTCGTGTGTGTTAGAAACTGCGAACACAACCGTGTCGATGGACCTGACCTCCCCAGTGATCTAGGATAGAGTGTTCCACGCTCGTGCTGTGTTTGGAAAGCAGAACTTTGTGCTTTGTGCTGTGTGTGTGTTCTGGTTCTTGGAAAGAACTGTGTGCTTTGTGCTGTGTGTTGTGTTCTGGTTCTTGGAAAGAAGAACTTTGTGTTGTGTTGTGTTCTGGTTCTTGAAAGAACTGTGTGCTTTGTGTTGTGTTGTGTTCTGGTTCTTGGACAGAACTGTGTGCTTTGTGTTGTGTTCTGGTTCTTGGAAAGAACTGTGTGCTTTGTGCTGTGTTGTGTTCTGGTTCTTGGAAAGAAGAACTGTGTGCTTTGTGTTGTGTTGTGTTCTGGTTCTTGGAAAGAACTTTGTGTTGTGTTGTGTTCTGGTTTTTGGAAAGAAGAACTGTGTGTGTGTGTTGTGTTCTGGTTCTTGGAAAGAAGAACTGTGTGTGTGTGTTCTGTTCTGGTTCTCGGAAAGAAGAACTGTGTGTGCTGTGTTTTGTTCTGGTTCTCGGAAAGAAGAACTGTGTGCTGTGTTGTGTTCTGGTCTTTGAAAGAAGAACTGTGTGCTGTGTTCTGCTCTGGTTCTTGGAAAGAAGAACTGTGTGCTGTGTTGTGTTCTGGTTCTTGGAAAGAACTGTGTGCTGTGTTGTGTTCTGGTTCTTGGAAAGAAGAACTGTGTGTTGTGTTTCTGTTCTGGTTCTTGGAAAGAAGAACTGTGTACTGTGTTCTGTTCTGGTTCTTGGAAAGAAGAACTGTGTGCTGTGTGTTCTGCTCTGGTTCTTGGAAAGAAGAACTGTGTGCTGTGTTCTGTTCTCGTTCTTGGAAAGAAGAAGAACTGTGTGCTGTGTTCTGGGGAGCAGGAAACGACTGTCGTTAGAATCCCTTGCAAGCTCCGTTCATCATCGCCGTGTGATTCCAGTCACTCAGAAGTTCAGAGATTGACCTGCGTGAATCCGGGATTTCTCATAGCTTTGATTATCTGCAGGGCCATTACTACCAGGCCATGTTGTCGCGGATCATTGATCTGCTACTGTATCTATTCGCCGTCCGCCTGGTCCGTCGATGCATCTCGGTATGGCACGATAAAGTTTACCAGTTCAGAGAAAAATGCTGGTCCTTTCGATGCTGGGTGGTTCTGTAAGAATGTGTCTTGTCCATTGTTCTGGCGGTTTCTTCTCATTACATGTGGGTCATCCGTTCTTGCCAAGAAACATTCTGATCATCTTTCCCGCGCAGAGCCAAGCGCGATCTGTCTTTTTTTTTTTTTTCTGTTCCCGTATCAGACAGATCGTGGATGCTGATGCCGTTTTCTCATAAATCTCCCGCCTGACGTGTTGATTTTCCAGCACGATGCTCACATTCCTCCTGTTTCCCTGTCTGTTGGCTAGGGGGGGCTGCCAGAATCCGCCTCTCTTTCTCTCATCCGTGTTGTCAGCGACAGTGTTTTTTGCCCGACTCGCTGATTGCTCTGTCATGCCTTCGTCTTCTGGTGGTGCTTCTCTGGCCCCGAAAGTTTGGCGGCTATGAGTCCTTTGCTTTGTTTTGTTTCGTGAGAGCTTGAAGCAAAATCGTCTTTTCTTTCGCGTCGCGGACTTCATAGTACGTAGCAACGGTGGGTTTATTGATTTGATTTATGTACTTCAGAG
>JADBJO010000945.1:150000-162500 GCA_016801955.1 Conus betulinus
GGGGGGGGAGGTGAGATAAATGGATGAAACTGTTGGTGATGCAGGATCTCTCTCTGTCTCTGTCTCTCTGTCTCTGTGTCTGTCTCTTTCTTTGTCACTCTCTCTCTCTCTCTCTCTCTCTCTCTCTCTCTCTCTCTGGCTGCTCGCTCTCACACTGTCGTCTCTCTCACTCTCCCTCACTCTCTCTGTGCTCTCTCTTTCTTTGTCATTTTTTTTTTTCTCTGTCCCTTCTGTCACACACACTCTCTCTCTCTCTCTCTCTCTCTCTCCCTCCCTCCCAAGAGAGAGAGACAGACAGACACAGATGGACAGACAAACAGGCACCCCTCCAAATGAGATGTTTATATGTTGTCCTGAAATTAAATGTGTGTGTGTGTGTCTGTCTGCCTGTCTGTGTCTGTGTGCGTGTGCACATGTGTGTGCAAAGGCACGTATGGGCGGTCATATGTATGTGTGCACATGTGCGTGCAGGCGCACATATGAGTCTAGAAAACAGACCTACGTGCAAAAACGCGAGTGATCCATATTTAGTATAAACAGACACATATCTGAGCCTATTTACATTTGTAGGAATGCGTTCCTCTCGGTCTGACTTTGAATAGATAATGTCTAATGTAAGTACATTCACAACCATGCAGCAGCATGTGCATACACACACACAAACATATATCCTTTGCTGTGATAATTTGTTCTGGTCTAAAGGAATGAAAGTCTCGATCTCAGGCAATTCCTCCACCTTGCACTCCCACCCCCACTTCACCCCCCCCCCCCAAACCCCCCCCCCACCCCCAGCTTTACATTGTAGCACAATCACACCAGTTGTGATCACTGGCCTAAAGCTCACAAATGACTAGTTAATTCTAGTTTTTTCCTTCTCTCAAATATCGGCAGGACCATGCACACAGATGATAGAACTGAAATACCTTGAAACATCGAGTGTGCTGCTTTGTTTCTCGGCCTTTCAGATTTAGATTCTTTGTTATCCAGTGAATTAACAAAGGTGTTTATTTTTGTTTTTGCACACATACAGGACCAGCTTATCTTGCACATGAAGAGGAAGATCTCGGTACAAGCCATGCAACATAGATCAGTGGTATGGGGGTACCATCTGGCAGCAAGGACAAACTTTTTTTTTAAATAGATGCATTGAATGCCTAGAGTTTCGGATATCTGGTCCACTGTTATTCAGTTAAACAGAAAATAAACGGCAATTTTAGGATTTCCACTTATCATATCAAGTGAGAATCATATCAAGTGAGAAATCTATATTGTGGCGATTGTATAAAGTTATCGTAATGTTCACTGACTATACAGTTTATTGTTGTATGATAACACATACTCATTTGTGATGCAGTCTGCATGGCAATCTTGGTATTGAGCAGCATGATCAGAATTCATGCATAAGCCTCAGGATTAAACATGAGGGTCTGCTCAGCAGTCACACATATTCACTTTGCTATTGAGGCATTTGTTACAAGATGTATTCATTTAATATCATTACCTCACTACTTGACAGCCACGAGTCACAAGCCGCAATCTAATTCCTCTTCTTAAAGGAATGATTTCACTAATGCTGTTGTGCTCATTAGAGGACTGGAAATGCAGCTGCTGTTAATTTTGTTTCTGCTTAAATTGAGCTTCTACAATGAGGTTGCTGCATGGTATGCATTGTTAATTTGTTTATTTGATTGTTTGTTTTTTTTTTTTTTTTAGTGAGTGTGAATATGTGTCAGAAATGCTGACACCTAATATTAAAGTACACTCGTGTCAGTCTGCATGACTGTGTTCATGCTCCTGATGCAAATCCCCCCTTTTTTTTTCTTTTTTTTCTGATCTTGTCCAAATTTGGCATAATGAGATCATTACCATGCTGGACAAATCAAGAACTAGAAACTGGCTTTTCAGTATTTGCAGCAGTGTTAAAGCCAAGCAATGTCAAGCATTCAAAGTTGATCAAAGGGAAGTGACTGTGATCACACCCTTGACACATTAAGGATGACAACTCTCACAATCTTAGTGAACGGATGTAGATAGTGGGGAGAAGGGAGAGATACATGTAAAAGAGAGGGAGAAAAAGGGAAAGATCACAGAGGAGGAGCATGGAGGACAGAGACAACCGAAGAGGAAGGGTGGAAGTTGGGTTAGATCGACATACTACTTAAGGAATGAATGCGCACACAGCTCTGACCCATAAACCCAACTTCTTAAGGAATGATTGCACACACAACTTAGACCTGTGAACTAACTTCCTAAGGGAATGAATGCACACGCAATCTATACAGGGAGTCAGATGGCAGTTTTCCACACAGGTTCACACTATCTTGATCAGCCACCCTGCAAGCTAAACAGTTTTCTTGTTCCGATCTGTTCCAGAACCCTACGCGTTGTTTGTGCAAGAAGATCTTTGATGTGGACTGAAGAGACCGTGTTGTAAAGGTGCACCCCGAACGTTGTGGCCGGACCACCGCAGCCCGCCACAATGAGTCGCATGGCAGATCAGCGCGTCGACGCCTCTATGCCCGTCAAGGACCATGGCTCCTTCGTGTTCCATGCTCCTAGTGATGCTGACATCCAAGGTTGACTTTTTAACCAATTTTTGCTTTTTTTTAAAACTTTTTTTTAACTTTATTTTTAACCAGTTGACTTTGTTTGCTTAATATTTTTGTGTTAGTTTTTCAGATCTGATTCATCAAGAATGAGGTTTTGTGGGAGAGAGGGAGATGCCAATATCATGCTGTTGTATTGATTTGGCCACAGTCCTAGGATGTGGGTGAACAGACAAAAAAGAGAACAAAGCTTGAGGGAAAGTTATAGGAAATAAACTACGTGTGTATGTAAATGATGAAAAAAGCTTGAACAATTCATGATGATCTAACTGTATAAAGAAATGAAAGTTGAATATGAACAAGAAATTTCTCCATACTTAAATGTTTTATTACATTGGAAGAATAGTGGATTACTTGCATAACTGATGACCATTATGTTTTGTGGTTGATAAAAGAAAACAACAGTTTTAGAAAGATGGTGTTCTTATACAGGTGGAAATAAATTTTTTTTCAAGTGAGGGAAGGAGATGGTAGGAGGGATAGAGAGAGAAAAAAGAGAGAGAGAATAAACTGTTTTTGATTCAGCGAGGGAAGGCAGGGGAGGATTAGAGAAAAAAAGAGGGGAATGTGTGTGCAAGAGAGAGAAGCGGGCATGCGCACATACATTTACACACATGCATGTTCACCTACACCCACAAAGTCACACACACACACACACACACACACACACACACACACACACACACACACACACACACACACACACACACACACACACACACACACACACACACACACACACACACACACACACACACACACACACACACACACACACACACGCACACACACACACACACACAGTCTACATTGTTGATTGTTTTACATGACAGAAAAGATGACACTGCTACCTATCAGGGTCATATGTATTGGTGGCTGTTACATTTAACTCAAATCAAGAGAAAGTGTACATATGATCAAATGTATTGGTGGTAATTACTTATAATACAAAACAAAACAGTCTGCATTTGGTCATGGTGGCTGTAGCGTATAATACAAAACAAGAAGCAAGTCTAATATTGGTGGTTGTACATACAATTCAAAACAGGACATGATCTGCGTGTGGTTTTAATGTATTTGTGGTTGTTGTAACGTATCTTACAAAGCAAGGTACAGTCCACATTTGGTAGATGATATTGGTGGTTCCTTCTGCTAACACAAAATAAAAGACAATGCACGATTGGTCATCAATGCTGGTGGCTGTTATGCACAGTAGAAAAGAAGACAGTCGCCATTTCAGGCATAGATATTGACAGCAGTTACATATTAAAGACAGTCTACATTTGGTCTTGACATTTTAGTCATAGACATAGGTGGCTGCTATATATCTGAGATGTGTCTACATTAGGACACAAATATTGGTGCCAGCTACCTGTCCAAGATGTGCCAACATTAGGCCATAGATATTGGTGGCTGCTACATATCCAAGATACATCTACATTGGTCATAGATATTTGTGTATGCTACAGATCACAGAAAACAAGACAGTCTGCATTTGGTCTAAGATATCAATGATGTTTACAGATCATAGAAAACAAGACACAGTCTACATCGGGCTGCATTTGCCCAGACAAAGACCACATCGTCATCGACAGCGCCATCATAAGCACAAAAAAGCTAGAGATGAAAACCGAGGAGCTCGAGAAGAAGCACCTATGGGTAAGCATCCACTGTTCTTCTTCTTCATGACCAGTACGACTTGTTCTTGTCTTTACTAACACTGCTGTGTACAAACGTATGTATCACAAGGATTTTGCAGGCAGACACGCATTCATACCCTCAATCATCCTTACAGGTAGGGACATGTACACACAACAGCTTGTCTGCAATCATTTTCAGTCAAAAAGATGTTGGTTTGTAGACAAACATATGATAGCACAAACAGCAGCTGTTACAGCTTCTTTTTGTGCATTTGTTTCAAGTATTGTAGGTTTGATTGATTTTCTTCCTCAGTATCCCATTGATAACATAGGATTTTTTTTCTTTCTTTCTTTTTTTAGATGAGGCTGCTACTAAAAAACAAATTTTTGTTAATTTGATCTTCCATTGTTTCATAATAAGTGTACAATTAAGTATTAGAGAGTGAACCTTTTGTGCATTTCAGCTTTTGTTTTTGTTAAAAGCTAGTCTGCTAGAACTAACTATGATTGTGTCTTTGCTCCATGCAGGTGGAAAAGAAAACCCTAGCAAGAGTACATGTTATGTATTAACTGCCCGGAAAACTTGCCTAACTAGTCAGTCTTTCTACAAAGTGTTATAATTATTTTTGTCATCTGAGAATGTATTTTATTTAATTGCCCTGGCATCTGTTCCCCCCCTCACAAATCGCACTCCCCACCCCCATCCCTCTCTGCTCTCTCACTTACCTTTAATGCGTACTTGTATGCGTGGGTGCGTGCGTGAGAGAGAGAGAGAGAGACAGAGATAGAGAGTGAGACAGAGAGAGAGAGAGGGACTGAGAGAGAGCGTGCTGAATTCTTTGGTTTAGGTATTAGGCTTACATTTTTTTTTTTTTTTTCATTTTGTTGTGCCATGTTTTGTTTTATGTATGTGCTAACCTCTAGCATGTCAGCCTTTTTCTTTACGAGACAGGTGGGGTGGGAGTGTAGGGAACAATTTAACCAAATCCACCGGAGTTTCTGGTGGTGGTCCTTGCATAGGAATGGAGTGTTGTAAGACTGCATCCAGTGAGTATGATACTATGATATCACGGTATCACTGGTAAATTGGAAACATGGCTTTGAACATGATGATAGCATCAAATGGATCATCAGATGGCGATTTGCAGTTCACAGCAAACTATTGCGGCTACAGCAGAATTTAAAGATAATTGTAGAAAGGGATGCACATTACCTGGATAGAGAACAGACAAGAGGGAGAAGGAGGGTGGAGGTAAGTGGGGGAGGGGTGCAGGAAAGATTAAGAACTGGAGGCAGAGGGCAGTAGAAGGAGAGAGAGGCCGGTGAAGTGGAAAGTTTTTGGGTAAAGAAAGAGAATGTTCGGGAAATAATTAATAGGAAACAACATGAGTTGCACATTTCATTATTCAGAACTTAATAATAACGGGGCAAAGAAATAGGGTTCTGTGAAACATTCATTGACTTGCCTCAGCTGACATTCTAATGGAGAATGGCGCAAACATGTCAAAAACAATGTGACTCGAGAACCTTGACATAGGACTGGGCGGTGAACAGGTGACTAACGATGTGATGATGTTGTTGGCTTGAAGGAGCCGAGTCTGGGGAACATGGTGCTAGCTCCTCAGGTAGGACTGGTCTGTTGCAGGCCTAGCTGTGGCATTGACTGGATGAGTGAATGTGCTCTGCGGCATATTGAGTTTAATCATCGCCTGTGGTGCCGTGCAGTGTAGTTTTCTGCGGATGTCTTTCATTGTTTTTTTTTTGTTTGTTTGTTTCTTTTAATGCATTCTCAGCTTGCAGATTGATCATGCTTTAAAAAAAAAAAAAAAGTAGATGGTAGCAATTTATTCTCATGTGCATTCAAGTCCTGTCTGTAAGATTGTATTGCTTAGTTGACTTTGATCGCTCAGATGTTTTTAAAAAGCAAATTATTGTGGGACAATAATTACCACTGAAGTGCTTATATGCATACTAATCCTACTATTAGAAAGGATCAGAAAAGTGTTGGATGGAAAAATGGCCTTTTTTTTCCAAACTTCTTCACTGCAGATTGTTAGTAGTAAACTATTAATGAGGGTGTTGTTAGAACCACAGTGAAATACTTTCTGGTTTGGTTCTGAACTGGTTTTAGCTCATTAACTGGAAGATCAATTGAAAAACAATGTATTTGCATTGGTTTTCATATTTTTAAGACTGTAACAATGTATGTGAAGTCGTTTTCATCTCAGTTTCAGGAGATTAGGAGAGATGGGGAAGAGTAATCTCTCTCTGACACCCAGAATTGACACATTATGAATAATATCCTGGGTTGTTGGTAAAACATCGTGGAGATGATGAGCATCTTTCAGTGCCATTCATTCCTCTCAGCTTATTTGTAGTACATGAAAGAAAAGGAGGGAAGGAATTTCTGTCATGGTTTTTTTTTTTTTTTTTTTAATGGTAATAGCTTTTCCACACTGCATTCATTTCAGGTTTTGTTCTTCAAGTTTTTTTTTTTTTTTTGTCTTCCATGCAAGCATAGATTTCCAAGTGTTAGGATGGTTTTTTTTTATGTCCCACATGTATTCTTGTGTGTGTGTGTGTGTGTGTGTGTGTGTGTGTGCATGTGTGTGTGTGTGTGTGTGTGCATGCGTGTGCGCACTTATGTGCATATGTGCCTAGAATGTGTGAATATGTGTTTAGTCTATGGATTTTTAACTCACATGTGTAAACAAGTGAGTGTATGTAATCATGCAGTGTGTGTGTGTGTGTGTGTGTGTGTGTGTGTGTGTTTGCCTTTGGTTATCTTTAACATTGGTATTTTGTCAGCTATCAAAAGTGCCACCATGACTTGGCAGAATGATAAATAGTATTAAGGCTTTTTCAGCCATCCGATCTGATTGATAATGGCGGTAAGTCTGTGATTGCCATTTTCAGCAATATTTTCAATATTAAGAAATTGATGTTTTTAAAAAAATCATAACCATTTACACTTACAGCCGTATGCACTGGTAAAAGATATTCTATTTGCAAATATTGTACTTGATATTAAGTTAAAGATGATCAAGATTTGATCTTTTCATGTAATTTCAATCAAGCTGACACAGAGATATATAAAGTATACATATTTATATAGACCTGAAATATATTACGAATACATCTTTCCAAATATAGCTAAGTGTGACTATATGAGTTTATCATCTTTCCAAATATAGCTAAGTATGACTATATGAGTTTATCATGTATCATGAACCAAATATGCCAAGGCGTGAAGCAGCAGTTAATTAAGCAGCCAAGGAAAAAGTCATCTTGTTTGAGCAATGACAGATCTTGATGAAAATTACAGGAATGCACCATCAGTGTTGTTGCCAAAATAATAGAAAACAAGCACTCTTCAGGGAAAGTCCAAAGTGCATGCACCCGGAACAGTAAAGTCTATATAGTGCATGAAGTGATTGTGCTACATGATATATAAGTTTTCTGAGATGCGCATTTGGGATACATTGAGGACAAAATGGCAAACCAGTATAGAAGATGGGTTGTTTGAGCTTTTGGTTCCCCGGTAAGGCAGTAAGGAGAGAAAGCAGGGAGAAAATGTTCTTTCAGTTGCATTCCAGTTGTTAAAAACAGCTGGTTTTATCCACGCCATGTGTAAAGAATAGTGTGTGTGTGTGTGTGTGTGTGTGTGTGTGTGTGTGTGTGTGTGTGTGTGTGTGTGTGCGCGCGCGCTTGCGTGCGTGCGAGCATACGTGCGTGCGTACATATGTGCGTGCTTTCATATGTGTGGTGTATGTGTGTGTGTGTGTGCAATCTATGTTCTTTTCTCTCCTTTCCCTTCTTGTCCCAACTGTTTGTGCCTTGACCCTCATGTGATGTTCATTCTTCACATGTGAGTCGTAAAGGTGTCTCCTCTCTCAGTCTTGGAAATTCCATTATCAGATGAATTCACTGAAGTGATTCGTACATCCACCATCGTGTAAGTTCATTCACAGAGTGCTGTGTAGACTTAGTGGCAGGTATGGGAATTTGCCATTTCAGTGCTTGGCTTCCCCTTCTCTAAAACCTTTATGATAGTAATGCACTGGGAGAGGTCATATTACTGTCATCGAAGGCTTGCAGTTTAGCTTGCTTATTGCCGTCTGTGACAGTTGTCACACTGGCATGTCATCTCTTCCAGGATTTCATATGAGTAGTTTTTTTCAGTTATTCATTTGTGTGTGTGTGTGTGTGTGTGTGTGTGTGTGTGTGTGTGTGTGTGTTATTGGATATTTGTACTGTTAAGTTCAACAGTTAGAAAGGTTGATTTTGAAAGGTCAGACATTTGTTTGTGTACACAAAGAGAAACTTTGATAAGGAACAGGAACATAGGTACTGTTTTATCGATCAAGACTGAGAGTGCATTTGTATAATGTCGTCGTTGTTGCCATCAATTTCTGTCTCTCAGCCTAGCATTGTTGTACCTGTTGACTTTTATTTTTCTTTTATGGGCTACATTTTATTTGCTGACTGGATTTTCTGCTGCATTTACTGCGTGGACATTGTACTTTGTGTGTGTGTGTGTGTGTGTGTGTGTGTGTGTGTGTGTGTGTGTGTGTGTGAGAGAGAGAGAGAGAGAGAGAGAGAGAGAGAGAGATGGAGAGAGAAATAGAGAGAGAGCAGTTGGTAAATGTACTCTTCACTTTAAATTGGTGTAGCTTTTTTGCTGTCCTGACCCTCAACCATTCGTGAAAGTCAGTGTTACCAGGTTTTGACTGAGAATGTTATTTGTTTTACCAGACTAGCGATTGTCTGAACATCGTCTTTTTGTCTTGTGCCATTTTGTTGCAAAAAGAAAATGCTCAGTATGGCTATGACATCTAAAGTGGATTTTGAAGTCTCCACTGACGTAAAATCCCTATTCCCACTGATCATCAAAGAAACAGGAAAGATGTTGTGGTTCTGTTGTCTTTCATACCTTTTATGTGGAATATTGGCATGACATATTTTACACATTCAAGCTGCTGCATCACAGGTAATTTCAGATTGACTTTTTTTTGTGTGTGTTGCTGATATCATCGTTGGAGGAATGTAGGGTTAGGTTCTTCTTCCGATGGGTGTTGCATGGTCGGCCTAGACCTCAAGACAGATAATCATTGCGATGAGTAGGAGGCAGGTACTGTAAGTCACGTCAGACCAGAAATCTTCTCAAACTCTTGTCAGAAATAACCAGCAGGCGCAGCAGGGTTTTCTTCATTGGGTAACCTGGTGGTGATCTACCAGGGCGGCTGTTGTTGGGAGTTGGCTAGGGATTAGTCCAGTATATACTGAGGAGCAGAGGAAGCAGCAGTGGAATGAACCCAAGGCCATTTGTGTTGTGACACCTGGATGAGACGACAGAGTGCTCTGTGATACTGGAGCTGCTGTCTGAGGGAAAAGGGGCTGGATAGTTTGACACCCAGGATTTGGTTCTCCTGTTTTTACCTTTATAATTGTATATGAAATTTAAAATGAACTTTTCCACCCAATCTTACCACAAAAGACACCTTGACTGTTGAGTGCATTGTGTGTGTGCTTCCACTGCTGGATCCCAACTTTATTGTCTCATTCCCAGTCTCTGTGTTAACATGTAAGGTCAGTTTGATTGGGGAAGAAAACACTGCCTGTTCGAAGATTCGAAGCATGCCCTGGAAATTTCATGTTTTTTAAGTCCATGTTATCCATACGTCCACGTCTGCACTGATGATGACCTAACTGAGCTGTTTGTGGCAGGACTGCTCCAGAGTAAACTTAGTTTTAACAGAGGAGGCAGTCACCTTGTGGGCTGATTTTAGCAACAGAAAGTGTGTGACTGTACAAATTTACATGTGTCACTTTCTGTCGCATCTTCAGCTGCATCATCTAGAAGTTAACCTCGAGCAAAGAAAAAGAAAAGTTGTTGAAACTGACCAAGTCTGAGTGACAAGATCCTGTGTGTGCGTAATGTGTATGTGCATGCCTATGTGCAAGCTCGCATGCTGACTGGCATAATGAATATTGCGCTCATCATACACATTATCATGACTGTTGAGTGTGCAAATCACCATGATGTTCGGTGCGATACATGATGTATTTGTGCGTGCAGATGACGATGATGTTTATCGCAATGTATGATGTTTGTGATACCAAGTCAGCTGTTGTCTCAGTGATACTTTCACGTCTGAATGACGTTTGCTCAGCTCATCACCGATGGATGGGCTCTATAACAGAGGAGCGATTTTTCTGGCTGTTAAAAAGATGAATTGGTGATGCACATCCACCACAGAGACAAATAGTACTCATCCCTTCGGTTAGCAGGTTGAATTAGGTTTGTCATGAGCTCATAACTTCAGTGTATTGGGGTTTGACATGCTTTTGAAAGGAAGTAGATGGTCCAGTACATCAACATATTTGCTGTCTCTGGCTACCTGGGTGTAAACTGCAGGTGTTAAGCACAGAGAGAGGGGAGGAATGTTGTTTCTGCATTTTCCAGGTCATGGTTCATCTGGGTTTTTTTTTTTTTTTTTTTTTGTTTTTAAATTTGAGAACTATGTTTGCTTGTTTATGCACACATGTAGTGTGTGACCATACACACACACACACACACGCACGCACGCACACGCACGCACACACACACACACACACACACACACACACACACACACACACACATACATGCACGCACGCACGCACACACACACACACACACACACACACACACACACACACACACACACACACACATGCACGCATGCACGCACGTGCGTGCGCGCGCGCGCACACACATGCACACATGAGCATGCAAGCATGTGCATGCACACATAATAATCTTTCTTTTTTTTGACAACTACAGATCTAGATTTTTTTTTCTGAGCCAAAAGTTTTTACCAGAGAAATTGCAAAAAAATAAATTCTAAGATATGTTGATTAGTTTTGAGTCTAACTGTTCATTCATCAGCTGTAGGAACTCACAGAGAAGATCTTGGGCAGATTTGATCTGATCATCGAAGTATATCCGATTAACTTCCTCATCTAGAAGGGTTCAGACGTAACCTTAATTTGGGTTCCACCTCATGGTGATGTTCTGCAGATGAATGGGCAGATGGAATGCCAAGAAGAGGAGCATGGAATACCAAAGGCTGTGTACATGTAAAGATCCCATCGTCTGTAAAAGAGGGATATGGATTGAAGAGACCATATGAAAAAAAACAACAACAGAAGAACAACAAAAACACAGTTGACAGTCGAGACTTCTTGCCTTGCAGTATTACTAATTATGGCTCTTGAGAAATTATCACTTTATGCTGCAAACAGAAGTTCAATGTTTTAAAGATGTAAATTCATTAAAGACATTAGGTGTACATACGGGTAGAGAATGATTAAAATCATCATATTTTGTTCCTATGCCCAATCTTAACACAGCTCTTACTTGACCTGATGTCAGACATAGGCTATGCTGAAAATAGGTTCAAAACTCATTATTTGTAACCTCTCACTTCTGTTCATGGTAACAAAATTTCTTCATCCAATTCCCTTGGGATATTACCATGGTCACTGAGTAAAAGTCTGTTTGTCAAAAGTATGTAGATGTTCTTGAAACACTAAAAAGGTGGTCCGTTTTCCACCCCCTTATGTGTATGTTGAGTGGTGACAAATCATTGTTATTATAGGTGGTCCGTTTTCCAACCCCTTTGTGTATGTTGAGTGGTGACAAATCATTGTTTTTGTATTTTGTATCACTGACGTCTCCATGCAGTTGTAAGAGTTGTCTAGAATTGAGGTGGGGGAGGGTCAAAACAAGCAAAGCCGAGTAAACGAAGTCATGCACACCAGTTCACACAAACTCATTTACTTACTCACTTGTTTTACATTCCAAATCAAATTCTTTCATGTTAACAGCTCATGTGAATTTTGTGCGTTTTATTAGAGACATGTATGTGCATGCCAGTAGTCTGACACGAAAGTTGAATCATTTCATTGTTTTTATCCTTGATACATGAACTTTGCTGGGAACGCTATGGCTGTAGCTACTAACTTGTTTCTTTTTTTTTTTCTCTCTCTCTTTTTCCTTGATGCAGTCGCAAACAAAGTGGGGAATTCGCAAGGTGCTTGCATGCATAGATTATCCACAGACCATCTGCCCTAATATTTCGTTCAAAGAACCTGTTGTTTTTACTTTTATCTTCCCCTTTGTGTGGTATACTGTTGCGTTGCTCAAACTCTGTTGCTTTGTGTGTGTGTGTGTATGGGGATGTGTGTGCGTGTGCGCGAGTGCACATGT
>JADBJO010000945.1:167500-170000 GCA_016801955.1 Conus betulinus
GCTTTTCTCAGGACAGGATTTGTTGGTTGGTTGGTTGGTTCTGGCCTGATAGGGCTGTTTGTGATGGGCGGGCTGTAATACAAATAAAACTACAAGTTCATGCATGTTTTTAGAGATGTGACATCACAAGTCAGAGTGTCTGTTGGTGATTGCCAACAGACTAGCTAGGAGAAGTATAGCAGCTTCTTCAGCGCTCAGGTCTCCCGCAGTGACACTGGGGTCGTGAGACTGTAGTGAAGACATGGCATAAGCCAGACACGCTGTCAGTCCGTTGATTTTTTCTCATCCCGAAATGTTGATGACCGGTTATAGTAGTTACAGGGTGAATGGAGTTGGGTGCATTGCTTTTGACAAACTTTATATGTTCCAGTTTGAATTAAAGATATTTTCTTTCATTAAATGTGTATTAAATTTTCATATCATCATGATTTTAGATTATTACAGCGATGTTTTGGTATTCAGTTATGAGTTTTGTTACTGGGTGTATTGAAAGAAAAAGATACACCCGGAGGTGCAGGTGGGACCCAGAGAAGTACTTGCACCTTCGGGTGTATCTTTTTCTTTCAGTGCACCCAGTAACAAAAAGTAAATAACTTAATAGCAACTGGATGTATTGAAATACTACCTTTTAATTCTTGTGACAAAAATGTGTGAACATTACTTTCAAGGTTCATTTACTTTCACAGTTTAGGCATTATGATTTAAGTGGTATACATCTGAAGAGGACGTTTACATAATATCAAAGAGCTCTTTTTTTTTTTTTTCTGTTTGATTGTCAAGTTACCCTCTCAGAGAGTTGTTTGGTTGAGATACTTTGTGTGGAAAAATGTTTCAGTATCACCTAAACCAGAGCACAAGAGCAAGAGTCTGTCATGCAGTTTTAAGTGGGATAAAATTCAAAATAGGCTACATGAGTGTGAAACTGCCCTTGAGTGTCCTTGAGTGTTATTTTCAAGTTTATTTTGTTCTTTTTCTATGTGACTTGGGAAAGGGTTTGGTGTGGCCGTAAATAACCCATTCAGAGTGGTTTTAAGCGGCATATAGGGAGGCTTAAACTACACTATCATCGGACTTCTGACCCACTTGCCTGTTATGGAAAGCTCTGAAAGCTCTCATGGTTGATAGAGTATGGCAGATATTGACACAAAATAAAAATAGGGTTTTTTGTTGTTGTGTCTTTTTTTAAAAAAAAAAATTAAAGTATTACCTATTTTATTTTGATCTGTGTTTTTTTTTTTTTCTTCATAGTAGTTCTAAGGGAACACACACACACACACACACACACACACACACACACACACACACACACACACACACACACCTCCACACACACACGCACACTTTCACACACACACACCCCCACTCACACTCACACTCACATCACTCATTCTCGACACCTGAACCAGGGCATTACTACTAGTCTTCAGGCAAGACTAAAAAGTGAAGTCCTAACTGTATGGCTTCTTACGTTAGCACACATTAAGGAAACTACAGCTATGAAGGAATTGTCCATGACAAAATTCTGCTTCCAGTCTGATAGGTGAATGACGTACAGTCAAAAAAAATGGCACTGAGCTGTGGCAATGTCCCCAGGGAAATAAGCTTGAAATTCACACAGAGAAATCTGGTGTGGCAATGAAAGCACACCGTACATCAACACAGCAAACAGTGCAGTACAATGCATTAAAGTACAATAACTTCATCCAATGTGTACAGTGCCATACAGTCCTGTACAACACAATAATGCACAATACAGCAACTATCCACCCACTGTGACTTGAACAGTGGGAGAGACGCCACCACAGACAGCACAGCATTTCACCCATCCAGATATAAGAGCATTCTAGCATTTATGTGTACAGATGACAACCACACAGAACGAGATACACCAGAAAAAGACATGACATGACATAGTATGACATAGTAACGTGTCACAACTTAGAAAAGCGCCATGAATGCCAACCCTTCAGGATTTTTTTTCTGGAATTTCCCGATTTAGAAATGATTCCTGAAATACTGAATTTAGAGCAAAAATCCAGAATTTCATGATTTTGTTTTAAGGTTTAGGGGGTCATTTTTGAATAGGGATGACAAAGTATTATAAAGTGGAAATGATGTTAAGTGGATATTGACAGTTATGTGTATGGAATATGATTTTCGTTTTAAACCTCTCATTGGTCAAATGAAACATAAGGGGCCTGGACGTGTTTTCAATCAAAAGCCCAGAATCTGTATCAGAATTTAACAGGTTCATGCTTAGGCCACATTCAGTTTTTCCTCCAAGTTCTACTGAAATAAAATACAGTTTTTTTTGTACAGGTAGAAAAGTGGGAAGGGGAAGAGGAAGGGGATAAAAACAGATGGCATATTGCCTTGTTATTTTATTTCTTTTCTCTTTTTTTTTGACAATACTTTGTTTATTGTATTTCATTTTATTTTTTCATGGTGATCCAAAAGAAAAGATCTGTGTAAACCCCCCCCCCCCCCCCCCCCCCATATA
>JADBJO010000945.1:175000-257500 GCA_016801955.1 Conus betulinus
TGCACATGTTCTTGATTGTTGGATCTTATATGTCAGAGTGTTGGAGTTCCAGCATGCGCAACACTTCTGAACTGTGTAGTATGGATGCTACATGTGGTTCATTGAAGTACACACACACACACACACACACACACACACACACACACACACACACAATCATTCACTGACACACTGTCTTTCTGTCTCTCTCTCTCTCTCTCACTCTTTCTGTCTCTCTCTCTCTCTCGCTCACACACACACATACACACACACATGCGCACGCGCGCACACACACACGCGCACACACACACACACACACACACACACACACACAC
Organism: Conus betulinus; assembly: GCA_016801955.1. Lineage (NCBI taxonomy): Eukaryota > Metazoa > Mollusca > Gastropoda > Neogastropoda > Conidae > Conus > Conus betulinus. The sequence goes on from JADBJO010000945.1 coordinate 175,315, forward strand.
ACACACACACACACACACACACACACACACACACACACGTGTTTTGCCACACATCCACATGCGCGTGCGCGCACATGCACACACACACACACACACACACACACACACACACACACACACACACACACACACACACACACACACACACATACATTCTCTCTCTCTCACTCTCTTACAGTCTCTTTTTCTTGCACAGAGGGAGAGAGAGAATGCATACAGACTATCATTTAATGTGTTCTGCAGAGCGTTTCATTAAAAGACAACTCAGATGGTTAGTGTTTGCACAAATGGTAAATGTTTGTTGTATTTTTTTTTCTCTTTAAGAGCATTGTGGTTTTGAAGACACATTTTTGAGCTGTGTTGCTCTTTGTGCTTCATTTCTGTGTGTGTTTGTTAAAAAAATGCAAAGTTCTTATAGCTTTCTTTTTTTTTTTCTCTGTGTATTTGTGCCTGTTGTTTTGCTTGATTCAGAGTTAGCTTTTCAGTTTTTGTTATATTTACATACATTTGTGGATACTGAGAAGAACCAGAAGGGCATGATGACGATTTTTTTTTAAAATACCGTATTTTTCGAGCTGTAAGCAGCTAGTTCATTCATAAACCGTAGCCCCTGCAGACTCTACACTGGCTGAAGTGTATTTATGGATTTTCCTGATTTTGTTCTTAGCTGCAAATGAGTTATTTTCTCCTGATCCATAAAGTTTATCAAGCTGATTGGACAGACCTTTCAAAGAAATCATATTTGATCGCTTTTCCCTTACAAAAGAAAGAAAAGACACACACACACACACACACACACACACACACACACACACACACACACACACACACACACACACACACACACACACACACACACACACACACACACACACACATTCACACACAGCCACGCATGGACGCACACACAAGCAGAGAGGCATACATAATGTATGTGCACATTCACACACTCATGGATACACACACAAGCACATGCATACATGCACACACACACACACACACTCTCTCTCTCTCTCTCTCTCTCTCTCTCTCTCTCTTACACACAGAACGAAGAGAGAGAGCCAGAGGGGGCCTGGAATTAATTCAGCAGGGTAAACAGACTCATCAGGCTTGAACTGTTTTGCTGGCCCAGAGAGCTTTTGCGCAGCTGCACACGAACCAGTTTCAGAGGACAAGTTTTCTGACCCACCGCTGTAAACACAACATTTCTGTGCAAGCGCTCTGATTTGGTTCTTTGCGCAAATGTATGTGCGAAGATTGAACTTTAACGCTGGCATTTTCCCAGCTATTGCAAGGTGTAGGAAAACCACACATGAAGCAGTGATTGATATTGACAAGGCCTTTTACAGCCATGCCCATTATGAAGATATTGCACCTGAAAGGTCAAGACATAGTGAATAACACCTGGAAAATGAACAGCATTGTTTATTGGCCGGGATGACGGCATATAACCTTATGGGAATTCAGTGTCAGAGGTTAAAGAACAAGGTCTGAATACAGTATGATAAAAGAAACTTGTGTATGTGATAGATGTCCAGTTTTTGCAAACGTTTTCATCAAAGTCTGTTGGTTTTGGTTTTTGTTTGTTTGTTGTTTTTGCTATATCCCCTTGCCGACATTATTGCCTTGTGCCTCCTTCGGGCTGCCCCATGCAGAGCCACACTCACATTCATCCTGTCTTTGAAAAATGGAGTGGAAAAAAAAGCAAAAAAAAAAAAAACCAAAAAAGTGAAATAAAAAAAAAGGGGGGGGGGGGGGGGGGGGGGGGGATGCAGGAAGGGTAAAGGGGGAACACTGAAGAAAGACATGTGACACATGCCAAGGAAAAAAATGCCCTCCATGACCTGCATACCAACGGAGGCTAAAAAAAACAATGACTGAACACTAAAAAAAAAAGGAAAAAAAAAAAAGAAGGTTCATCCTGTTGCAACTGCAGCACCACAGTCATAGAGAGCAGTGGGTGTCTTGGGGTCTTGAAGCAGTCTGCCGTAGAAAAGGTTGCACTGCCTCAGCATTTTTTCAGTGGTGTTCGCTGGTTTCTGGTTCTAATCCAAGAGACACAGGAAAGCACAACTAACCCCATACTGACATAAACTAACTGCTTTGCCTGAGAGTCAAGGTGAATGAGGGACGCCTTCTGGAGGGTGCCACCATGACCATGCAGGGATACTCCTCATGGCTTTGAAGATACCAATCACAATGATCACCTGGGATGTAGGGAGACCATCATCACTGAGGTCATCACGAAACCACAGCATGAGGGCAGCAGAACTGAGACTTTTTTCTTCATTTTTTTTTATCCGTGAAGATGGAAGTGTTAGAGATAATGTTTTGACGATGGTGTTCAGGTCTGAGACTGTATGACAGAGCTGCATTTGACACTTCCTGTCATGATGTATGATGGGACAAACCAGGATTGAGAGACACAGTTACCCGCAGTGTTGCTCTTGAAATTTAAGCAACACTGTTAGAAAAGCATCTGTGAAATGGATGAAACTTGACTGTGTCGCTCCAGTCTTCCCGTCTGAGACCACAGCACACTTGCCTCTGATCCTGAGCAGAAAAATCTCACAAATGAATGCTTGTGATGGGACATTGATGTGTGGTCTGGCAGCCACAAGCTTGTGATACTAACCATTGTGCCAAGGTGTTTGGTCACTTTTACCAAACCTGATACAAAAACTTGGTACAATGATTTCTCAGGGTCATATATGGATAGCTTCAGTCTTCATGAAAAATCAGTGTCAGAGGCAAAGGATCAGAACCTCTGCATTGCGTAAAAAAGCAGCCTGGGGGACATGATGAAGATAGACTAATTTCCATCTCGTCATTGTGAAGTTTAGCTCCCTGGTTGATTACGTAGAACATGAAGACTGTTTGATGCCTGGACTACAGCTGCAAGGTCAAGATCACATGGCTCCATTCAGGATATGTGTTAGCAGTGCATCTGTTTTTTATTTGTAATGTCTGTGGGTGGACTGGTCTTAAAAGCCTGCACATTCTTGAGTGAAAAAATGAAATTTGTGATGCTGCTGCTGCAGCACTCTTTGGTCAAAGCATTATGTCTCCTGATGAAACAAACATGGGGCATGGTAATCATTTGTCTTTTTTTTTTACGTTTGCAAGAGATCAGCATTGCCCCAAACAGTTTGGAAAACATCAGTATTTGATAATTGACAAAACTTGTTTCCTTGTACCGAGTGATCGTTTTTTTTTCTCCATGAACCTGGAGTCATTGGGTTACAGGTAGCTCAGTGATATATGAACTAAAAAAAAAAAAACTGCGCAATTAAGAATGAATACAAGCATCACCCAGATGCGCTGAAATCATGCAAGTACACAATCTTGGTTTTTGAATTGAGATTTTTGTCCAGTTAAGAATGGCCTTTTGGGTTCTAAAATAATCCGATAATCATTTGTGATGTTTGTTTTTTTTTTCAGCTCTGGTGCTAGATAACATGATAGCCAGCAATCAGCTGGAATCCAACCTGCGTGACCAGGTGTGGGAGACACTGATGGCGCGGCACAAGCACCAGAACGAGAAACGCGTGCGTCACAAGGACGAGAGCCGCATCCATCTGCCCTTTGTGCGCTCCCTTGCCGATATCGGCAAGAAGTACTCGGGAGCCCAAGACGCTGTCCAGTCAAGGTGAGACCAAAGGTGGATTGACGGTTCAAGGTAAGCGGGCATGGGCTGTGAGAGCCAGTTCCGCATGGTTTGGCCGGCTTAAAGAAGGCGTTTGGGGGCCAACTGTAGCACCAGTCGAGCCGCTTGGCAGATTTGTCCGCTTATGTGACTGATATGCTGACTTCTGTTTAGCAGTGTGTGTGTGTGTGTGTGTGTGTGTGTGTGTGTGTGTGTGCATGCACAAGTTAGTGAATCTGTGTGTGTGTGTGTGTGTGTGTTTGTGTGTGTGTGTGTGTGTGTGTGTGTGTGTGTGTGTGTGTGTGTGTGTGTGTGTGTGTGTGTGTGTGTGTGATCTACATGCATGCATTTGTGTTAATGTGTGCATTTTTGCTAGTGTGTGTATGTATGTGCGTGAACATGTGTGTGTGAGTGCATACATTTTTACATAGGTGTTGTGTGAATGTGTGCATGTACTTATTTGTGAAGATTATAAGCATGTCCGGTGACTTTACGTTTTTAAATTCAGATTTACTAATTTTCATGGCACTTTTACTGTACAAATGTCATTTGAGTGAGTTAGAGAAGTGGCAGACTTATTTATTAGTTTCGTTTTTATCATCTTAACAATACAGATTTGTTGCTTGAAGAAAAATTGTTTACAACGTATTTCTTTCATCAAACTCAAAATGTCTTGTGTTTTTTTGCCTTTCTCATTCTGTGTAATTACATCATGTTTGAAATCACAGTACATACTGATTCATTGTTAGGCTGCTAAATGACATCCTCATTCTGTGTTGTAGAAGCTATAGTCTTACCAGCAAAAGCTGAGTTCACCAATCGATAGCACATGAGCTGTTGATGTTTAATTGCTGATTTGATTCATGGCAGAAACTAAAGGCATTGGAGAAGCTGTGTGGAATATTTAATCAACATAATTTGATGTTTACATACAGCATTGCATGTTGACTTAATGTAAAGTGCCTTTGATTTTTTATGGAATGTTTATTGAGGATGGAATGAAATATAAAGGGAAGAAGCAGATGATTGCATATCACACTTACTGTATTAGGTTGTATTATTGAACAGTCCTCAGACTTGCTTTATTAAAGACTGGGAAAATATAACAAATACAAATGATGGAAATAAAGTTTTTTACTTTTTAAATGATTGAACCACTTTCGTTGTTGATAGTAAAATGAATGTAACTTTCTGAATCCAAGATATTTTGAATGAGCAGGATATAAGGAATGTCTTAAAACACACACACGCACGCACGCATGCACGCACGCATGCACGCACACTCGCATACACACACACGCATACATATGTGCGCACGCACGCATGCACACGTGCGCGCGCGCGCGCACACACACACACACACACACACACACACACACACACACACACACACACACACCACCCTGTACCTGAGAGAAGTGGTTTGTAGCTACAGTGTTCCTTAACACTGGTCAGGGTAGATAACTTCCGTTGCATTGTATGTTAAGTGCTGTAGACCCCTATAACGTTTCAGGAGGATGTCAGGAGGATGATTAACACTGATGGGGGGGCAAGAGAGAAGACGTGTACCCAACAATGCCAAAATGTTTTGCACATAAACCAACACCCACCTTTTGCACTAGAACTGTATCATACTGATATACAGAAACGGATTACTGCACTGAAGTTATAGTGAATCAATGTGTACATATAGCTTGTTCCATCACTTACAACTAAAATGTTGTCAATGAAAATGAAGTGATGAAAAAAAAAGTCATTTGTGATCCTTTGGGGTCATGACTGGAGTGATGAAAGAATAATCGGTGGTTAAATATAAGCAAATAATTACACACTAATTTTGAAGGCTTTTACAACTTCTTTGCACAGTCATTTTAATTTTGGAGAAGTATCACTTGACCAAGTCCCATTAGTCAGTAGACACTGTGCAGGATTGATCATGGTAATCTACAGACGTCGCACAGAATTGATCATGGTAATCGGTAGACATGGCACAGAATTGATCATGGTAATCGGTAGACATGGCACAGAATTGATCATGGTAATCAGTAGACATGGCACAGAATTGATCATGGTAATCGGTAGACATGGCACAGAATTAATCGTGGTAATGAATCAGTGGACACAGCATGGGATTGTTCACAGTAATCAATAGACACAGCACAGGATTGCACAGGTATTTAGTAGGCACGGCACAGAATTGATTGCAATAGGTTCACAATGATTTGTTCATGTCGAAACATTCAAGGGCACAGTTCACTATGACGATAATTATTTTTTACTTTAGATAAAGAAGTCGGGAGCAGGAATTGCAATTTGAACGATCAGTCTTCAGTAATAGTCAAAGACAGCACCAGTATGCCAATAATGAAAATTTAGAATGAAGTCTGCTAGGAAGAAAGTTCAACAATGTATTTTGAATTCTTAAATGCCCAAAGTCTAAACACCATTTGACATAGACATTAAAAGTTCCAATTCATTTCAAAGTGGCTTGACAAGATCAGTTTTCAGATTCGTTTGTGAAGGATGAAAATGATATAGACTGTGAGAGAGAGGCCGAGAGATCCTTCTTCTCTTACCAGAAGAGCTTACGGGTTTTCCACCCTGTTTTGTTATTCTGAACTTTGAGGGTTTTTTTTTTGGGGGGGTTTTTGTTTTAGCAGAGGAAACAGTTACAATTTAGAGTACTCTGAAGATCATACTTGTTCATGACACTATATGACAGGCAAGGTAAACTGAAAAGTTTGTTTGTTAATTTATTTTTAGGAGATGAAAAAGTGGGTACAAAGAGTACCCCAAACATCATGGGAATGCACCGAACCAACAGCGCCACCACAGGGGACAATACCCTCAACACCAATTCCTTCCTCACCTCAGGGACTTCAGCTGAGGGTGGTCTGCATGAAGTGTCGTCACATAGGGTAAGTTATGCTCCTTTCTTTCCATTTTTCTTTTTAATAATTTTTTAGTTGTAGTGATACTTTGGAATTCATGGAAATTGAAGGGAGTTAGAGGACAGTTTTGGTGGTTGTGGTTTCAGATGGTCTGTATAGCACACTGACTTGTGAGGCTGTTTTTAGTTCTGATTTTTCAAGTTCATGTTTTGTTGTCGGGTTTTCTTCTTTTCATGTGTGTAGTTTTGTTGTTGTTGGTAAGCCCATGTTCTTTTGCTGTGTGCAGTATGCAACAAACTGACAGGAATAATCATTTCTAGATTATGATTAAGATATACGCAGAAAAAAAGATACAGTCGAGTATGAATAATGTTTTTTTTTTCCAATATTATAAATCTAAAAGAAAGCAAAAAAAAAAAAAAAGAAAGAAAAAAAGACTGAAGTGCAGAAAGGTACTATTTAAAATCATAAAAAATTATGATCAAAATATATGCAGAAAAAAAGATACAGTCGAGTATGAATGATTTTCTTTTTTTCCAGTACGACAAGTCTAAAAGAAAGTGAAAAAAAAAAGAAAGAAAGACTGAAGTACAGAAAGATACTATTTAATAAGAAAGTTGACAAAACTAGTGAATACAGCCTAAAAAAACTGTTCAACGAATTCAGATTCTAATGCTTTTAAAGGAAGACTTGATGCCTTTGGATTTCCACATATTTGTTTCCTAGAACAGAGGACCCATTACATTTAAATTGTCAGCCTGTTTTGGTCCAAATTGTCACCATGAGACAATCCACAGATCAGAGACACTGCATGCTGCTTAGGTCACTTTGGGTGAGAAGGCAGGAAGTCAGTGACCCCTGATGTGATCTAAAGTATGAAGGACAGCGCAGTTGGAAGCTAGTTCAGACATACCTGTACAAATATCCAGTAGACGAATGGGAACAATATATTAGTTACCAGCCAACTTCACGGTCAGTCCAAAATCCAAGCTGGGAAGATGTAATATCTGTCACTCCTGCACATGTTTTAGAGTAAAACTGAAGTTGCTGTCTCCAGCAAGGAGGTTATGTTTTCACCTACATCTGTTGGTCAGCAAGAGTAAGCAAGAAAAAACTGCAGAACCGATTTTAACAAAATATAGTTGCAAAGTGAGTGACAGCAGGCGGAAATTGAAACAAATTTTGAAAGGTATTTGAAATAACGCTGCCAGGTAACTTGGACAAACAATTTGTCTTGTAATTCGTTTGTCCATGTTAACTGGCAGAGTTATTTTAAAAACCTTTTAACATTTTTAACGAAACTTGATAGACACATGGAATGGGCCCCTGTAAATTTTGGTGCAGTTCCAGGTCAAAGGCCAGATCTGTGATCAGTTTGACCACAGTGAGGTCTGCCCTCTTCCCAGTAGGTCATTTACAGAAACAAAATCTAGCCTTGCATTCAAGTTACTGCATACCTCTTGCACAACAAATGAACAACATACTAAATAGATATGCGAAAATGGACATTAACAGTTTCCATCTGACTTGCATACATACATTTATAATTAACCTAAGAAAGACAAGTTTATCGATATTCCTTGCAGTGTAATACTAATAGTAAAAGAAGAATTCTACATTCTGCACATATTTGTATCCCTAGACATAAATGGATGTCATGGATCCATGGATGTACAGCAGATGAACAGACAATGATATACAACACAGACAGGTGTTAAGTATTGAGTTCTATTGTGGTCCGTTTTAATTGAGTCCTTTTTTTTCTGAATCAGAATATAATATGATTTTGAGAGTTTTCATTTAAGGCTGCTTTTTGTCAGATATGCATTATGAGTTTTCACATTTATGTTTATATGTTGTTGTGTTTTGATTTGATAGAGGTGCTTTGAAAATTTTGTTGTTGTACCTGATCTTTAGAGATGTCAGAAAGGGAAAACGAGTTGGTAGCTTCAATCAGTGCACAAGGCATTGCCATAGGCAGTGCTGTAGACTGAGATTTATCTTGTCACTTATGTGCTTTTTTTTTTGATGGTTAGAGTTTTCTGGTTATATTCTTCTTTTCTGTATTAAATGTAACATGATTGCAGAGTCAGAATTTTCTTTTTTTTTTTTTTTTTTTTTTTTTCAGATAGTATATGATGTGGAAATTGTGATGTAAATAGACAGCGATTTGTGCATTGTCTGAAAATATTGAATGTCACAGAATGCCCCTCATTGCACACTGTCCTTTATTTGTCACTTTTAAATTCTTAATCAGTTTTGCACAGTGAAGTGGTATTTTTTTTTTCTCTTTTTTTTTTTTTTTTTTTTTTTTTTTCCTTTTGTTTTTCTTTTTTTTTTTTCTTTTTTTTTTTTTTTGATGAGCATTGTTATGTGAGTTGTGTTGGTAATGTTCCACACAAGGTGATTCGATAGATAATGAAATAATTGATTCGATAGATAATGAAATAATGTGTTGTGTTTGTTTTTCATTGGCAGGCGCAGGTAAGATGAGTTTACAGTGCGTTTGATCATCTGCTTTCTTGTGATTAATATATTAGATATTTGTTTTATTTGTTGTTTGATTTATGTTTTTTTTTATTGTTCTATTTTCATTTTTTTTTAAACGTGATGAGGAAAATTAGGGTTTGGTTCATTTTTTGTTTTACCTTTGATTTTTTCAAATTTCAATTTACCATGAAAAAGGATATCAGATCATTGCATTCAGTTCTAGTTTGTAATATCAGTTGTTAAAGAATTTGAGAATAAGAAGGTTGCAAAAGGTATTGTTGAAAATTGAAAAAGCAGCAAATGAAAAAAGTGTGGGGTTGGTCTGATGAGCGAGAAACAGAGAGGGGCAAAAAAAAAAAAAAAAAAATCATCAAGATTCAAAGTTTTGCTAAGTAGGTAGAGAAGGAATTGTGTCCAGATCATGTCCAAAGCAATGGATGATTTGAAAAGAAAGGGACTGAACAAGGAAACACATCAATAGCCATTGATTTAATTTCCTCAAAATTTCTGTTTCTATTGTATGGGCTTTGTTAACTTTTAACATTTTGGAATAACTCTGTATAGTTATATAGTTTTGCTTTTCCAAATGTGTGTGTTGGTGGGTATAGGTGTGTGTGTGTGTGTGAGTGGCACATGAGTACATGTGTATTCATTATATTCATGTGTGTGTGTGTATGTGCGTGTGCATGTGTTGCTTTGCCAGCATACTCAAATCACTAACAGGTTATTTTCAGATCATGTTTGTTTTTTTTCAGAAAAAAAAGTTGTTTTTTTTTGACTTGTTTCACTTTTAATTGCTCAGTACAGTTGGTACAGGTTTATAAAAGATTTCACTGAAGTTATCACCACTTCAGCATCAAGCTCAGGCACAAACATTTGGGTTGTTGCAGTACAGCTGCTGCACACACACACACACACACACACACACACACACACACACACACACACACACACACACACACACACACACACACACACAAGTTAACTGCTTTGATGTTTGTTTCATCTAAGAAACTGATTTTGGACGACACATGAAGTAAAGGATTGTTGAGTTGGAAATCACTTTTGAATTTGTAGGTAGTGGATTCAGTCCACATATTTGACTTTGTGGACGACGATCTTGGTCTGATGATGTCAGTTCTGTCCAAGTTTTTTGGGCTGTTTCGTTTATTTCTTTTAGCCATGCATATTCAGTATAAGCGGACTTTTGATAAGAATGCAAGAAAGTGAATTTAAACTGGAGTGAAGACGGCTGGCAACGTGTGTTGGTGGGTCAGGAGAGGGGGGTGACAGGGTGTGGGAATGGTGAGAGAGAAGAGAGAGAGTGTGGTGTGTGTGTGTGTGTGTGTGTGTGTGTGTGTAAACAGAGACATATGCAGAGGAGAGAGGAACTGAGGATACTTGAAGAAATTTGTCGACAGTGGATGGAAACCAGCTTATAAGGATAGGCAGGCAGTCACTAAGACTCAGATTAAAGTGGAACAGCAACACATATTGCTGCTATGTCTTCAGCTGTAGGGACTGGGAGATGAGTGATCCACCATTATCTCCCTTTTGTCACATCAATCCTTCTGCTCTCCTGTTGTTGTTCCTTCATGGGAAGCTGATGATATCCTGTATAGCAGGATCTCAGAATGTTGTGTAGAATGTTATCTTGTTGGTTCATTACCTCATGTCGTTGATTTCACTAGACATATTCAGTATGATTTAAAGCGCATGCGTTTTTTTTTTGTCTTATTATGAGAAATCCTTGGAAGTATAACTCTTCCCTTTTAAGGTCATCTTCCAAGTTGCTTTAATTAAAGAGTTTGGATTTTACAGTAACTTTGCTTAGAAGGGGTTTTGTTGGTTGATCTGAAATTCAGGCTACTAGTGGAATTCACTTGTGCACAAACCTCATCTTGCTCAGCATATTTTAGATATGACCCACCTGTCGTGCAACTTCCTCATGTTGCTGAAGTGTGCATGTCAGGCACTGTGACTGCTGGAAGGAACTTCATACTGGGGACATTGTTTGGCATTGTGCTGCCAATAAAGTGTACAACCTAGTTGTAGACTACTATAAAATTGCTAAAAAAAAAAAAAAAAAAAAAAAAAAAAGTAAATAGAAAGAAAATAAAAAATCAAATAGAAATGTAAACAAACCCTGTGAAAAGAATCAGATAATCAATATCCAAATAATAGCAGTGCAATCAGAATCAACCTTTGAAGATAAATAAGTAACGTTAAACCGAGGGGGAATCAAAATCAAAATGTAAACCATATGAATCTGCTAGATGTAACGTAAGAAAAAGAGGAAGCCCTGTGACTAACCGTCGTTAGAGGAATTCCCAGTTGTGTGGTGATGGTGGAAAGGCAGGGTGTGTTGATCAAGATCCCCAACAGCTCTCTGCTGACTGTCAACCAAACAGAACACACTGAACGATGTGCCCGAGGAAGGGGGAGGTCTGTCCCCCTCCCCGTCACCCTCCGACATACGTCTGGCTCGCACAGCCAGTGAAAAACGTCATATGGTGGTGAGACTGTGTGCCGGCTACGCTTGTCAGAACTTTTTGCATCCAATGTGTGATCTCAACTTTTTTCACTTCCGTACATGTGCAGCATTTACTCTTACCTGTCTGATGACGATGGCACTATTGTGTGTAATATCTGATACTAGTGTAGCTGTAACTGTGAATGTTCTCTGTGCAACAAGGAGTGATGGATACAATACTGGCTGCTTAGCGTGTGTGTTTGTAATACCTCCAACACCAATAGACATGTTGCAGCTTTTGTCGTTGACTGTAACAGTGTGGTTGGTGTATGTGCTAAAAAGAGTAAAATGAATTGAAACATGAAAATGCACGGAAGAGTGACACAGTGACTCAAGCTCACAGGACACTCTTGACCAACTAATATTTTGTAATTGTGCAGACAATTGTGTGGCACAAGGAGAACGCCAGTGTAGATATAGCTGAGGAGGAAACCAAGCATGTGATTGCGGGGTCCTGATAAATATATGTGCAGTTTAGACAAAAAGGCATGATGCCCTGAAAGTGTGAGAACTGATTGGCATTTTGTCCATCAGACTTTGACTAATAACTTAGTTTCTGATAGTGTGCAGTTAGGCAGATACGTGCCTTGCATTTAATGCTTGTCTGCCAACAGATACGTGTTTGTGTCATAGAGTGTGTGAAGTGCAAGGCGTGTGAAAGTTTAGATGTGGGTGAACTAACATTTTCTTTCAACAGCACAGCTGTTATTAGTTACTTACTTGCTTGTTTATTTGTTCTGAGAAAGACACACCAGTAATTTTGCTATTCTGTCTTCTGCCTCTTCCTTGCTACCACCGTTTGTGCTCCAATCAGCAATGGTGGTCATAATTTGTGGGTTTCACCTGGAATTTTAGTGACTATTTACACAACAGTTGTGCCAACTGTGATAACGCTATGACAATTTGTTCTTGTATTAGACTAGTTTGTGGCTGTTCCATGGAGTTTGTTTACACCTGAATTTCTTGAAGTGTTAAACTCCGCAGTCACCTGCCTTCCATATTCCTGAATCAAAATAAACAGATGGACATTTCTCTGTGATATGAGCTGTATAAGACACTACATATGGTGCTACTGACCTGTGAAAACAAACACATCGTTAAATAGCACACGGTGGTGACAGGCATTGACAGCTGTTGTACGTCAAGTTAGGTAATGATCAGGCCATTCAAAACTTGGACATTCTGGGAATGCAGTATTTATGGCTATCAAGGTTTCATGCTATTCTCTGTGCCCCCCTCCACGCCAACCTCTCCCTACCAGCCCATACTTTCAACAGTTGACATCATTTTAGCCCACTAAAAAGCATGTGAATCAACGTAGGAATCTGTTAGGTATTAGGTATGGCAACATCTTAATGCGAAGGAGCAAAATCAAGGGAAAACACATTTCAAAGAAATAATTGTGTGCTTCATTATGTTTGTTGAAATTGTTCATTCTGCCAGTCTAATTTTTGAAGAAAAAGAATCAGTGAACAGTCTTCTGTCATGCTATATGTAGTATTAAAAGATTACATTTGAAACTCAGAAATTTTTTCATTTTTGTGATGTAAACTGATTTTGAAAAGGAATGTCTGACACCATATTTGTGATCAATCTTTTGTTGAAAAAAAAAAGATGGTGGTGAGGGTGTGGGAATGAAAGACAGGTGGGAGGGGTGGAGGGTGGACGTACGTAGGGCTTTGTTATAGTGACAGAATATGGCCTTAGTAAGTAGATCCACAGACAAAAGTATGGGGATTTCGGATTGAACACATGTTTAGACACTTGCAACAGAATATGGATATTGAAAATCACAAATTACTCTAGGAATGGTGTTGGAGCATGCTTTTTTTTTCAAACTTTTAAAATATTTGTTTGCTTATTTATGTATTTGTTTGTTTACTTGTTAGTTTATTCCACTTATTTATTCATGTATTTACTTATTTATCTGTTCATTTGGTTGTCTATGTGCGTGTCTGTGTTTGTTGTGATAACTACGTGTAGATTATGCTCTTCGTATTGGATGTGTCATTTTGCGCAGCTGCCCATTTCGTCAGACGAATGTGCTTTTGTTGTCTGTTGTTTTGATCCAAGCTGAAATCCTTTGACAAGCACGTCTAACTTTTGTTTCAGTATGTGATCAAACAAAAAAAGAAAGAAAAAAAAGTATCACCTTCTACTCACCATGTCTTTTTCATTCCCAGTCAAGTGGTGATTTCATGATAGAAAGTATCTACAACCAGCATACTACGAATCTGATGTTCGCTTGTTTTTAAGATATTAACAATTTAGTTCCGAATTTAAAATCACACAGACATTTGTCATAAAAACCAATGAAAATGGTAAAAGAAAAATGCCTCCTGATCTGTCATTTAATTTTTAAAGCAGACACAAAGTGGCCAAATTTTTGTTTAACCTGTACTACCTGTCTCCTGATAATTTAAGTCTATACAATGCAGGAATTTGTCAAACATAGGGCAAAAGCATAGGGAAATTTTTGTGTTTTTTTTTTTGACTGACTGCAGCCAAGATTGAAGTTTACCTCAAAAGAAGGCTGGTCTGTTTTTCCAGAAGATCTGTACTGTGTTGACCATCTGTGGTGTATTATAAAAACCTACTGTCACTAAAATGTTGGCAGCTTTTTTTGGGTAGCTTTCAACTGCCGACTCGATTAAATTTATTCGTCTGTTACTTTGTGGACCAGTAAGCCATTAGAAATTGTGACAGTTTGTTTTGCTGTTGTAGTTGATCTGTTTTATTTCCACAGTGCACAGAAAAAAAAAACAACTGTTAGTTGGGAATGTTGATTCCCATGTTGTAAAATTTGATTGCTTTTCAGGTTTTTCAAAATTTACCAGAATCAGTTCTGCAGTAAAGTGCTAGTTTTTGAGTGAACATGCTATTGTCTGTCAAGACTGAATAGTTTTGCTGGTTCATAAGACTGCTTTAAAATCCTTGCAAGGTGGTATCGATTTGCCTCGATGGTCATCACAAAAAACAAAAATTACTGTGTTAATAAAGGGAAAAGCATGACAGTTGGTGATATGCTGCTAAATTGATCCTTCTCTTGAAGTGAAAAATGATGACAAAAGTTAGCATCAGCAGACTGACTCAAGTTTCCTTTTTTTTTTTTTTTTTTTTTTTTTTTTTTAGATTATCAGGCATTATTCCCTTTCCATTGTTTTCGGTTAGTGCATATTTCATTTTCTTACAAACTGAAGGAAGAAAAGGAATAGCCACAATCATCTGTGTTATGCCTGTGGGATATAGTTTTTCATGGCATATTTCTTCACAAGAATTACGTCAGGAATTGTTCTTGAATTTCAGATTGCATTCACTGTGTGCGAGAGAAAATCTGTTTACTCTGCGTACATGATGGTTTGTTACTGTTACAGGTTACTTTGAGGATTTTTAGTGACAGTATTTGGTGGTAGGTTTGGTGGTTCCATGGCAATGGAATCCAGAGTGTTAGATCAAAGTGTACATGGAATATCCAAGAAAGTGGTTCATCATGTATCCAAGATCCAGGATTTTTTTTTTTTTTATTAAATTTTTGTTTTGTTTTGTCCATGATTATTTTTGTATGTGTATCCACCCCAGACCTCGGAAAGGTTAACTATGCAGTGGTGATAGTTACATTATGAAAAACACTGTTTCACGATAACCTAACCCTCATTGTGTATTGTTTTCTAATTCATATTTCTGTAGGTGGTTTTCGTTCTGTATATGATTGTATTTCTTATTGATTTTGTTTTGTTTTGTTTTTGTTTTTGTATTCTCTGTTCAAAAAAAAACAAGAGCATGAATTTGTGTATTATGCATGCACCTGTGTTTATTTTATATTTGGACAATGACTTTTGTTTTCTTTAGTTTTTCTTTTTTGACATATTTTCCAAAATTGCAATGCAGGTTTCATTTTACATGAGTTTTTAAGGCATTAACTTTATTTGTCAGTCTTCATTCCCTGAGAAACAAAAGATTTTCTTTCTTTAAAAGACATCTTTGAAAACGTTCAGGTGTTTTTAGGTGTGCTTTGCATTTGTTATACTTAGTGATGTTTGTGTTTTGCCATTATGAATGTTCTTTTATGTAACTTCCTTGTATCTGATGACAGTATGTATTATTTCCCTGTGTTTGTATGATTCGGGTTTGGTATTGTCATCAAATCTTGATCCTCCTTTGTGTTGATTTTATTTATTCATTGTTGTGAAATTTCATTTTGGGGTCATATTTTCTATATTGATGTTTGTTTGTGACAGTCCCTTCTGTTTTTTTTATTTTTTTCTTTCTTACGACAAATTTTTAGCAGTTAACGCTTCCGTCATGCTTATTCTGAATAACAGATGAACTTAGATTAGCTGTTGATGCAATTTTATTGTATACATATCTTAGATGTCTAACAAATGTGCAGACTGAAAGTGTTAAAACTATGTTTATGGGTACAGCTGGTAGGAGTGGCATTTTTTTTTACTCTCTATACCTTGGTCTCTTTTTAACATGCTGGCAGTCTATGAGGCCCTTGCAGTCGGCTAGGCTATAAACAGCATGATTTGGGCACCGCTTGTTTGACTTAACCGATACTGGTAGGAAATGAAGATTTGATGAGAAATACAATGAAAGATAGTATTACAGAGCATGGAGGTGGGAGTGAAAATGGGTGAGGGTGAAGATGGGGTGAGGTGGTGAGGAGCGCTGATGAGGTTAATATGAAATAGGATGTGAAAGTGATCTTTATTTTGCATTCTGGAACATCCCTATGTGTCCCCCTCCCCCTTTCTAACCAACCCCCCCCCCCCCCCTGTGTGTGTGTGTGTGTGTGTGTGTGTGTGTGTGTGTGTGTGTGTGTGTGTTTCTCTTTGTTCCAACTTTTTGTCAATATAGGTAGGCACTCCATCCTCCCCCTCTTTCCTTTCCTTCTCTTTCTTCCCTCCAACCTCTTTCTTTGCTCCTCTCCCTCCCTCACTCTGTTTCTCTCTTATCTTTCTGTCACTAGTTTCACCCATCCTTTGTCTTTCTTCTTTCTCTTTTTGTCTGTCTTTGTCTCCCTTTCTCTCCCCCTCTCCTCTGTCTCCCTCTCCCTCCCTTCCTCTCAATCTTCTGTGTCCTCTCAATACCCCTTACTTATTCTGCTTTCTGAAATTGATCTTACAAGCACACAGTAAAATGCTTAGTTGTGGTCTTTTCTTTTTCTTCTTCTCCACTTTCTTCCATAGCTAGTCGATGAGTTGACATAGTTTATAAAAAAAAAACAACTCCCCCCCCAAAAAAAAAAAAAAGACATAATCAAGAAAATAATTTGCTGTGAATGAGACATTGAATAGACTGTTTAACTTTGCAGTAACAATACTTTGGATTTGATCAGATTGTTTATAGTGCTGGCATGTCAGGTTTGATGAATTGTTTCTGTTTTAGATCAGGTGTGTTTTGCGTGTGCATGTGCATGCATGGATGGTGTATGTTATTTTTTGTTTTGTCACACTTGCACTGGCTGGAATCAAAAACCAGTATGTCATGAACCAGCATTGAGTTGTGTAAAGAATATTTTCAATAAACCCTGAACCAGATTCATTTATTTGATTGATGTATCAGATAACGTAGTAAAGATCATGATAATAAATGATAGCAGTTCTGAAAGCTTGTATTTCAGATCAGATTCTAATTTATGTTTCAGATTAAAAGAAAAATTAGAAAAAAAAAAAAAAAAAGAAAAAAAAAAAAAAGGTGAAACAGACTATTGATTCCATCGCAGATGACAACAATTAATTTAACACAGTTAAAACGTAAACGGAACCCGGATGACTGTCATTACATGTGACTGACAAGCAGAGTCAACATCACAAAATGGTGAGATACCGGACGACTGATGGGAGGGTTGTTCTCTATTCGTCTCCAGAACCTTCACTTCATGAAGAAGATCCCCCCAGGAGCGGAGGCCTCCAACATCCTGGTCGGGGAGGTGGATTTCCTGAACCACCAGATCGTGGCCTTCGTGCGCCTGTCCAAGGCCACCATCCTGGGCGACATCACGGAGGTGCCGGTGCCCACGCGCTTCGTCTTCATTCTGCTGGGACCCATGGGCAACCAGAACAAGTTCCACGAGATTGGCCGCTCCATCGCCCACCCTGATGTCGGATGAAGTGAGTGCTGTGCCTGGATTTGGCGTTTTTTTTGTGTTGTGTCTGTGTGTGTGTGTGTGTGTATAAATAAAAGTTCTTGGGCTATATGTCAATTGAAAATGCAAACAGATGCACAAAAGAAAGACACACAAGTACAGAGAGATGGGCAAACTTAAGCACACTCACACACACACACATGCACATGCACACACTCACACACACACACACACACGCACAGACACAGGCACATGCACACACGCACACACTGTCTCTCTCTTTGTGTGTGTGTCTTTCTCTGTCTCTTAGTCATCTCTCACTGTCTCTCTGTCTGTCTCCCTCTGTCCCTGTCTGTCTGTCTTTGTCCCTCTCTCTCTCTCTCCCTCTCTCTCTCTCTCTCTCTCTCTTCCTTGTCTTTCCCTCTCTCTTGCTTTTCAAAAAAAATACCAGCAAGGATTCATGACAGCTCTGTTCTGTCCACTATCATAAAACCAACTGCTTGACCAACCAAGTTGTTCAATAAGCCCGCAAACTGTAGAAAGAAAAAAAAAAGAACTAAATGTTGTCCAGTCAGGCTGATTCAGAATGGACCTGGCATGCTGACACCCATCAGTGCTTAAGCCCTGACAGTCCTGTAGTGTTTTTACTGTTAAATACCAGCTCTGTTTGGTGATTGAAATACTGAATGTGTTTGGTAATTTAAAGACTGGAAGCATTTGGTGGTTCTGGGAATTCATAGACTGAAAGCTTTTGGTTTGGGAAGGGAAACTGTTCTGTTGATCTCTTGGTGAAGGAGACCATTGGTTATGTTTTGTTGGTGCTCTGTTTGTTCATGTTTGGTTGTGATATAGATTTATATGTATGAAGTTGTGGTGACTTACAGGATGGGGGGTTGATTTTTTTTTTTTTTTGGATGGAACATGTTCAAGTAATGGATTTGGTCTGTGTTGTGTGTGTCATTCAACTATACAGTTAAATACAATACAGACTTTCAATCAAATAATATTATCTGGAACACAGCTTGTGTGTTGGGCCATCTTTACTCAGTCACAGGCGTTACAACTCCCATGTGTTTTCTTTTTCTTTCACTTCCGGTTCAGGTCATATTCAAATGTGGTTAGAGGAATAGCACCCATTATAGAAAAGAGAACAACGACACTACAGTCTGTAGCACTCTTGAGAGTTATCACATCTAGATTCTGTTGCATACTTTTTTATCTGTACATTAGAAATGCAGATATTTGACATTTTTGTTCGACTATTGTATTCCTTTATTTCATTGTATTTTATACAGGTGCTGGTTGTCATGCATATCTATTGGAATTAAAAACATCTTTTTTTTTTTTAATGTTTACTTTACATTTTATCCTTTTGTACTATTTTGCAGTTTGGGTTTCTTTTTTCATCAGATTTTTCATGATGTTGCTTACCACGCCCACAATCGTGAAGATCTGCTGGCCGGTATTGATGAGTTTCTGGACCAGGTGACAGTGCTGCCCCCTGGGGAGTGGGATCCCAGCATTCGCATTGAACCGCCCAAGAGCGTCCCTTCACAGGTACAGCCACAGAAATGGGTTTTGCTGGTGTCTTTTTTCCATTTAACGGTTTTTAACCGTTTTTAGGGTCTTCTTCCAGAAAACAGTCTGTCACAGATTGTAATGGTATGAATGTTTATGATTTTTTTTATACTCACTTCAAGGGGCAGGGGGCATGTCAAAATACTGTATGTGATAAATCAAGTAACTCTGTGACACAGCACAGCATATTCTGATCTGCCGTAAGTGTCAGTGAACTGTAAAGTATTGTTCATTTTGTGGATAGGTTATGTTACTTTGTTTCTTCTTGTTATGAAAATGCAAATAATTAACTAAAAAAAAAACAAACTTAATTTAGAATATTTCAGGTTACATACACCCTTCTTCAGCTATTGTTGTTCATAAACAACACTACAAAAGTGAAGTGAAGTAAAAGTGTTGGGTGAAACTTCACATGACTGAACTCTGTCTCTCTGTCTGTCTGTCTGTCTGTCTCTCTCTCTCTCTCTCTCTCTCTCTCTCTCCCCTCCTCCCTCACTCTCACTCAAGTGTTCATGAGTCTCACACACTCACACTCAATCCTTTCCATGTACATGCTGCCTGAATTACACACCGACAGTGAAAGGGATAGGTGATGAAGGGGCTGCAATAACACAGTGTATGGAGGCCGAGAGTTTTGTTTGTTTGACACAAATCTGTCACATTTCTTTTTCTTTATGATGACAGCCCTGATAGCATGCACTGTGTCTAGTTGGCTGGGCTGTTACCAATAAAATCTGCGCCTGACTTGCTGTTCAGGAGGGTCGTAAGACAGCAGCCTCCGCCCCCCCACAGCCTAATGGCAAGGCACTGGTGGAAGAGGAGTCAGAAGAACATGGAGATCCCACTTTGATTCGTACAGGGAGGTAAGGTAGCTTTCTTGGTCCCCCATCCCCACCCCCACCCTCCCCCCCTTTCTTTTTCATGTGTGTTACATTTAGTAGTTATATGTCGTGTATGGTTTTCCTGCACTGTGACTATCTTGTTTGATTCCACTTAGCAGCAGCACATTAGTATAGAGGTTTTTCTGTCTTTAACAAAAAAAAAATTTACAGTGAATTGTACTTGTTTGTTTGCAGATGCGTGTTTTGTGTATATTTGTAACTCTATGTGTGTGTGTGTGTGTGTGTGTGTGTGTGTGTGTGTTCATGCGTGCACGCTTGTGTTTGTGTATGTGTGCACTGAGTGTGCAGTTTTCCGAGAAGTTCCTGAGGTAAGTGGAGTGGGCTGGGGTTCTGCGCAAACCCCAACCCCCCCCATGGGAACTTCTAGGAGAATTCTGTACAGATTGTAAACTCACCATATTCCAGTACTTTAAAGTGTCAGATTTAGCACATTTTGTTGTTGTTTTTGGTGTGCACATTATTTGGTGGTCTGACAGACGACATCAAGCGGAAAGGCCCCCTTTTACCTCAGCGACATCAAGGATGCCCTGCATATTCAGTGCCTGGCCTCCTTCATCTTCCTGTACTTTGCCTGCCTCACGCCTATCATCACCTTTGGCGGCCTCCTTGGTGATGCTACCGACAACAACATGGTGAGAGCGGAGTGCTGGAGTATAAGTCTTATTGATCACGTTTTTCATCCGCCAGAAAGGGGTTGGTGAGGGGGAGGGGCATTATGAAACAGAATCACAAGTAAGGTTTTTTTTGTTTGGTTGTTTTTTTTGTTGTTTTTTTTTTTTTTTAAAGATTTTTACTTTAAAGGGACAAAGAAAAATAGTCAAGAGTATGTACTGAATTTCCAGCAGGAGCCTGAAGGTGTTAAAGATAATCAGAGTAAGGATCATGCACTGAGTGTACTGAAACAGAAAAATACTTCATACTTTGTATCCTTTTTTTTTCTGTACTGTAAAACACAGAATTAAAAAACTTTTTCGACACAAAAAAAAAATTCCACACAGCCTCCATGCTGTCTTTACAGCCTACTCAGATTCATGAACAGACTTGAAAATCTGTTGATAGGGTTGATGAATGTGTGTGTTGCAGGCGGCGCTCGAGAGTATACTGTCTGGTGCCATCTGTGGGGTGGTTTACGCCTTGTGTGCGCCGGTCAGCCCCTCACATTCTGGGCAGTACGGGGCCTGTGCTGGTCTTTGAAAGCATCCTCAATCACTTTTGTTCGTGAGTATCTACCCATAACTTGCTTTAGGTACCTTTTTGCACTTCACCCATTCATTTTTGTTATTGTATGTTTATATTTCATTTTGACTGATTTCTCTTGTTATACTGTCTAAAAGTGAATACCTTTTGTTACACACATACAGCATGACTTGTTGAAGACCGGAACATTTTGAGGTGAATATTTTTAAGCAGCTGCCAGCCTTCCCGATTTTTTTGGAATTTCCGTAATTTAGAAATAGTTCTCCAAGTCTGAAATTTCATAGAGAAATCCAGAATTTTGACATTTTTTTTTAAACTAAAAATGCAAGGGTACGGGGCTCATTTTTGAAAAGGGATGATAAATTATTGCAGAATGAATCCCAAATGATGTTATGTTTATGTTGGCAATTATATGTATGGAAAAGGAATGTTCTTTTCAAACCCCACACTTATCAGCTGAATTGCCTCATCATTACTGTACCCGTCTCCTCAGTCCCCTAGTTCCTGAACTTTGAGCCCAGAAGGCTGGCCGCTATGTTTATATTCAGCAAACAGTAGGAGTGCATACACTGTGACTGGGGGTCGTTTCAGGGCCAACGGTCTGAACTACCTGGAGATGCGGCTATGATTGGCCTTTGGACGGGTACTCTGCTGATCGTCATGGTGGCCTTTGACCTCTCTGCCTTGGTGCGCTACATCACCCGGTTCACGGAGGAGTCTTTTGCCGCTCTGATTTCACTCATCTTCATCGTGGAGGCCATCCTCAGTTGATCCGAATCTCCTCCGACTATCCGGTCAACCGTGATCCCGATGAAGTTCTGAACTACAACTGCTCCTGTGACACGACAAATGCCACCTTGAGTCCCCAACATCACAGAAGATTCCATTGAGGTATCTAACTGCACAAGTTTAACGGCACGCTGATCGGCGGAGGGTGCGACACACTGGTCTACTACCCGGACATCTTTTTCTTCTCTGTGCTGCTATTCATTGGGACGTTTACCATGTCCTACTCTCTGAAGATGTCCAGGAATGCTTCATTTTTCCCTACTGTGGTAAGTGACAGTTCCCCTCTTTTTTCCCTAACATGGCCAGTGGCAATCCTCTTTTTCCCCAACATGGTAAGTGACAATCCTGTTTTTGTCCCCATCATGGTCAGTGACAGTCCTTTCTGTTCTCCATCATGGTGAGTGACAACCCTCTTTTTTACCCAACTTGGCAAGTGACAATCTTCTTTTTTCCCCAACACAGTGACAAATCCTCTTTTTTCCCCCAACATGGCAAGTGACAATCCTCTTTTTCCCCAACACAGTAAGTAACAATCTCTTTTTTTTCCCCAACATGGTGAGTGGCAATCCTCTTTTTGTCACTAAACAGTGACAATTTTTTTCCCCAACATGGTAAGTGAGAGTCCTCTATTTTCCCAAACATGGTAAGTGACAAACCTCTTTTTATCCCCATCATGGTAAGTGACAGTGCTATCTTGGTACGTGACATTAAAGTTGATCTCTTCACTGAATTTGACATACATACAGAATAAGCTCACAAGAAAAGACTCTCCTAATTAAACACCTTCTTTTAAAGACTTTTTTTTTAACCACTCTTTCAAAATATTATATTACCTACCAGGTAGACTCCATTCCACTGAAACCCAGTTCAAAGATTTCTGCGAGTTAGTACCTGGGGTATTCCATCGTGCCATTATTTGAAGTGTACAAAACATTTAAGTCTGGCTCCTGCAACGTTTCAGCGGTGATGGACCCTGTGTTTGACTGCCGCTTACCAGACTCGGTCTTGCACCCCAGACACAAGTTCCTTTAACACACTGTGGAGTGTTCTGTGTGTCTTCCCTTGCTTTCAGTCCAAAATTGAAACATCTACTCAAAATACCAAACCCATCTTGCAGTTCAATAGTCGGACTGGATTATTGTTGTTGGCAAATTTCACACAAGCATTGATGGTACCAAAGATGATAGCGCAACATGCAGGGCCAGGAACGCATTTTTTGTTTTCTTTGTTGCTCGTCAAATGTGTTAAGATTAGACTTGTTCAAATTGAAAACGTGTGAGGGGTGTGTTACATGTAATATGACGTGTCAGAATATATCCCAGCTATAAATTTTCTGAAACATCGGTATAATAATTCTGATTGCTTTTTTTTTTTTTTTCTTTTTCCTTTTTTTTTTTTTGTATCTTGAAATGAGATGTTTTGAAAGCCAGCATATGGTTTTGACAGACAACAAGTGAAAAGGATTTGTCTGTGATCAATTAAGTATTGAAGTGTATTCAAAATTGAGCATTTTAAAGTCATCGAGAATAAACTGGTGTGTATGTGCGTGCGTGTGTGCATTTCAGGTGCGTAGCACAGTGAGTGACTTTGCTGTGCTGATTGCCATTCTCACTATGGTGATTGTGGACTTCCTTGTTGGCATCCCTACTCCAAAGCTCCATGTACCCGATGACTTTGCGGTGAGTATCCCCCCCCCCCCACCCCCCTCAGAATTTTCTTTCTTTGTGTATGTTTTTTTTTTTTCTGAACGATTATTCAGTTCTTATACAGAAACCACACAAAATCATAAAAAAGGCAAAAGACAAATACATGTACACACACTGGCATGCACATGCACATGCATGCGCACAGGTTTGGTATAGCTTCAAACATGCAGATACATGCATGTTGACAACACACATTTATATAGCCCATGTCTAACTCAACACATGTTTCTCACAACAGTGCTTGCAAACAACCTGCATAGTTTAATATGAATGTTTATTAGAATGAACAATTTATGTATTAGAATATTAGATTGAGTTTTAACACAAACTGAAAATATTCAGACTGTGGATACTTGACTGTCACATTGGTGTAGTGTTTGCAAGGAAATGGCTTAATATTAACCCAGCATATCCGCATAATGGCAGTGCGTGGGAGAACTAGGTAGACTGGAATTTCTACACAAACTGAGGATTTGCAAGGGTAATGTACAACTAAAATCACCAGGGGGGGGAAAGAAAGCCAGAAGTAGTATTTAGAAAGCTTTATTAGTTCTGATTTCACAGTCTTTTTTAAGTTTGGCATATAGGAAACTTAGTTTGTGGGAAATTTACCTCAGTGAGAGACTTTACAAGTCACAGTGCAGTTTTGAGCCTTGGGACAGTGTGACAGGTATGCTGCATGCAGGCCAATGATAACCTCTCCTAGTTCATGAGATAAAAAGCCAGCAATAAACGTCATAGTTGGGGGATTGTCTGGCCCATGCTCACAGCCATTTGCTTGTCAGAACACTATTCAGTTCAGTGTTTTATTGACTTTATTCCGATTGTTTTTTCCATTCACTATGACGTCACCACCAAGCACTTTACGTACTCGACCTTGCCGTACATTTACCACAGATCAAGTGCTGGGAATATTGAATAGACAGTTGGTTGTTCCTAATACAGATGAAGAAGACCCAGACAGCCACGAGTAAAGAACGATAGTGAGGCTTGACCGAATTATTCCAACGTGAAGCGTTGGACCGTTGACCAAACTTGTGCCAGCTTGTTATGAGAGGCTGATAAGACGCCCACTTACTACCCTACCGCGTGTGCCCCCCAGTGTTTTTGCGTTGAGCCAGCCAGCACTGACTGACTGTTCACTAACTCTATGTGAGGGAGCCAACTAAGACTTTAGGCAACGAACTTCACACACACACGCTGTGGCCCACTCTCGCTGGTCGAGGTTGAAGGGGGCGTGGCCAACTGACACACGTGAGAGGCGAGTATCACAGACGTCTTTCGAGTGGGTGTACAGCTGATTATATAGATCAACTGAATGACAAGGGTTCAGAGACCAACAGGCACATGAATGACTTTGTGTTCATAAAAAAAAAAATATATATATATATATTGTTGAGAGTGAAAGGGACGTGTGTGTGTGTGTGTGTGTGTGTGTGTGTGTGTGTGTGTGTGTGTGTGTGTGTGTGTGTGTGTGTGTGTGTGTGTGTGTGTGTGTGTGTGTGTGTGTGTGTGTTCCCTTTTTCTTTCTTACATGTGTACGTTAGGCATAATGTGTGTGTGTGTGTGTGTGTGTGTGTGTGTGTGTGTGTGTGTGTGTGTGTGTGTGTGTGTGTGTTCCCTGCTATTGGAGTAGTTGTATTTGTGGCTGTTTCATGCACTTTTCTGTTGGAAATACCATACTTTCTGGTCTTCAGTTGTGAGTGGAGTATTTTTCCTCCATTGTTGAGAGTTTGTTGGCATTCTTTCTTTATTTTTTACGCTTAGAAGAAACATACATTTTTTTTTTTTTATTTTGCATTTTTTTTTTGCACTGAAATCACTAAAAAAATTGAAATTGTTGTTGACTTACCATTACTAACATGTTATGATATAATAAAAGTACAGTGTATCTCCTCCATTTTTACAAAAAATAGCATGAGAATTGGTTGTTTAGTTCCAGAGATATCCGCGTTCGGTTAAGGAGAAAGGTTTCCAAGCATTTATCTAGGATAAAGTAGGTCTGAAGTTTATATTCCATTTTCATAACAGTGGGTCTCAAATTTGATGAACTATGCATAAAAGTCATTCAGATTTTACATGTTCAGTTCAGGTTTGCAGGAAATGGAACCAAAATCTTGTTCACTTTAAAAAAAATATTGTTTTTAGTGTGGTTGACAGTGTTTGCCTCTGCTCTGAGATACACTGTGACATACGTATTATGATAACATTGAACTTAGCAAGGGAAGTCACTTCAATCCCTGAGCAAGGGAAGTCACTTCAATCCCTGGTATAACCTCTCCTTTCAGCAGTTATCACTACTGTAAAAAGTTGTCAGCATATGATTTTTTTTTATTATTTTTTTTTAATATTACTTGGAGGTAGAAGTGTCAGTGTGTTTGTTCTTTCATTTTCACGTTTTCAAGCAGGGACAAGTCTGAGGCTGGACACTGGACAGATATACGCCTCCAGTATTTAGCAAAAATGTTTTACCTTTTTTTTTTCCTTCTGTGGTCTCTTCAGCTTTGTGGGGGTGGGTGGTTGGGGGGGGGGGGGTCAGAATTTAGGATGCTGGCCTCCACCTTATTTCTCCCACAGCTTTAGGATCCCTCCCCAAGTTCCATTCTGGTCTAAGACTGCACAACAGAGCTGTACTCTGTGTTTACTTTCATAATATATCTCGGTGTCAGCCAGGCCCAAGAGATGCAGACACCTGCAGTGTTGGTCATGAAATTAGAGCATGACTGAGAGACCCAGCCATTTAAGTTGATGAAACTCAACTGCCTGGTTTCCATCTTTGTCATGGAGTGCTTCTTCAGATTTTGAGTTTTTAAGTCTTGTTGCTTCGATGAAGTTCAGCAAGGTCCAGATACTCCCCAAGGTTTCCACAGAGTTTTTCCTGTAAGCTGATTGGTGATGGCCATGATCATGCTTGCAGAGAATTACACAGGTATGGCCTGAAAAACAAGTCTCAATCTAGCAAACAGTCATATGTCTGGATACAATTCTGTCATCCCAGTTCTTATAGAACAGGGAGTACTTTACAATGGGAACGAAGAAATGCTGTCTGTCTGTGTGTCTCTCCATGGTCAAAATGTGTTCCACTTGCTACAGATAAAACTTCTGGGCCGATCTTTCTGAAAATTTGTTGGTATGTTCATTATGGGTCACGGATGATGCCCAATGTTTTATTTTACCAGAATAGCTGTTACTAACAGCTGTAATGGCCCAGAACGGTTTTTTTTTCTTCTTCATGGAATATCTCGGTGATGAAATACATTATGACACATGTTATTATGACAGATGTTTGATTGTGACGTTTTTCAGGAAAGAAAAACTGGGAGTACATTTATATGGTTTGCATTTTGTTTGTTTGTTTCTTTTTTTTTGCCTGCCCAAGGCAACCCTTCAAAACACACGGGGACATTTGTGAGGTGCAGGATGATGAAATAACAGGGATGATCTGGCTTGGAGTGTTTGCTGTGATCGCTATAATTCCATGTGACACTGACAAAGCATTCTGTGTCTTGTGCCTGTGCAGCCGACCAGCCCGACACGTGGCTGGGTGATCAACCCTATAGGCAGCAACCCCTGGTGGACAGCCCTGGCTGCTGTCATCCCCGCCATACTGGCCGTCATCCTCATCTTCATGGATCAGCAGATCACCGCTGTCATCGTCAACCGCAAGGAGAACAAACTGGTGGTGAGTACTGACTCTGAGTTAAGTAGGTAAGAGGTTGGATTGGGTGAAATAGCTTAAAACTGTAGGTTGTGGGCCTCTGGTCATGGGAAGCTGAGTTCAGTCAGCTTCAAAAAGGCTCAGACAAGCATTTTTGTCAGTTAGTGGCATTAAACAGATACGAATTAACGTCAACTAATGTACAGGTCAGAGCCGCCAACCACTGTGGTTTTTAGTCTTGTTTTATTGATTTAAAACTCCACTGGTGTTTTTCCAAATATTTATGTAGAAACATGAAACTGAAAGGAAAAGGAAAAATTGCGATTAATTTTTGTTGCAAAATATGTTCTGAAATTTGACAGTATTTTATTTTGTGCTTGTGCACAGCAATATATTGTCTCTAAAGGAAAATGGTTAAGGTTTAGCGGACCCTTCTGATCTTTGTCCTTGGTTTAAAAGAGAGCGGGGGGGAGGGGGAGGGGATTGTGGTCAATTGTCAGAGTGTTTGTCTGCAGAGCTGAAGGTCAGGAGATAGGTCACCTGGTGAGGTCAGATTTTTGCGGCTTGAAAACCCTCTTTCTCCACCCAGCAGTGAATGGGTCCTTGATTCAGCTCAGGGCAGGTTAAAGGCTGGACCACTAATTTTGCTTCCCATTAATTTCCTCTCCTCGTCCGTACCCTTTGTTTGTGTCAAAATTGTCAGTATCAATAAATTCACAGGGATGGTAATAGGAAGGACATGGTGGTGTTCTGTGAAGGGTATGTTCATTCATGCTGACTCTGTAAGCAATTGTTTTCATTAGTAGAGTACTCAGTAGGTGGTGCCATGCGTGTCCTTGATCCAACAAGCACCACTGAACACCACTGAAGTCACCTGGCAGCAGTGCAGACTCTCCTCTGACGGGTTGCCTCATGATGACCTGAAGTAGACAGCTCCCTGTATAGGACTGCTCAGTGCTTGGGTTGTGACTGAACAGAACTGGTGTGTGGGTGTGTGTGTGGGAGTGGAATGAATTGTTTGGGAGTACTGCCACTGAGGAGGCATGGAAGATGTGAAACAGAAACAAGCATGCTTCACAGAGAGCGGTAAACATGAAAGAAAAATGAATGACATGCTTCACAGAGAGTAGTAGTAAACATGGAAAAAAAAAAAAGCATGCTTCACAGAGAATGGTAAACAGGAAAGTGCCGCTTCTTCTCAGGCAGGGAATGTTGGGGGGTCCACACTCTCTCTTCTTGTCTGAAGTAGGCGCCCACAGTCAAATGCTAGTTAGTCTGGCACATAAAGCGGAGATGGGTGGAAGGGGTATTTGCTTGTACAAAATCACAGCCCAAAAGCATGCCATGGTTCATTTCCAGATCGGTTTGAAAAAAAAAGGAAAAAACAGACACACATTTATAACAACTAAAAAAGCTAGATTTCATGGAAGACTAAAAGATAAAAAAAAAAAAAAAAAAAAAACTCTTGACAGTTCTGAAGACCACATCCTTATCCAGAAGAGTTCCCATCCCTAAGTTTGTGGGGCAGGAATGGCAAATGTCTGTGTTCGGACATGGAGTGTGGTTTGGACTTGGCATTCACAAGATTGGCATGCTGGTTGGTCGCTAACAGAAAGGGAGCGGTTACCACCTGGACCTGTTCATTGTGGCCACGCTGATCATCATCTGCTGCTCCTTCCTGGGCCTGCCCTGTTTGTGGCGGCCACCGTGCTGTCCATCAACCACGTCAACAGCTTGAAGAAGGAGTCCCAGTGCTCTGCCCCTGGAGAACAACCCAAATTCCTGGGAGTGAGGTGAGACAGTATGTCTGACAGATGGGCTCGGAGGGGAGAGTTTATCCCTGTAGGATGATTGTTATCCTGCACCCTGGGCAGAGTTTATCCCTTTAGGATGATTGTTATCCTGCACCCTGGGCAGAGTTTATCCCTTTAGGATGATTGTTATCCTGCACCCTGGGCGGAGTTTATCCCTTTAGGATGATTGTTATCCTGCATCCTGGACAGAGTTTATCCCTTTAGGATGATTGTTATCCTGCACCCTGGGCGGAGTTTATCCCTTTAGAATGATTGTTATCCTGCGCCCATGGCAGAGTTTATCCCTTTAGGATGATTGTTTCCCTGCATTCAGGGCAGAGTAGGTAGGATGACTGTTAATCCCGTGAGGATAATTGTTATCCTGCACCAAGGGCAGAGTTGTTCCCTTTAGGATGATTGTTATCCTGCACCCAGGCAGAGTTTATCTCTTTAGGATGATTTTTATCCTGCACCCAGGGCAGAGTTTATCCCATTAGGATAATCGTTATCCCTGCACCAAGGGCAGAGTATCCCTTTAGGATAATTGTTATCCTGCACCCAGGTGATGTTTATCCCTTTAGGATGATTGATATCCTGCACCCAGGTGGAGTTTATCCCTTCATGATGATTGTTAACCAGCACCCAGGGCAGCATTTATCCCTTTAGGATGATTGTTATACTGCATCCATGGTACAATTTATCCCTTTAGGACAATTTTCATCCTGCACCCAGGGCAGGGTTTTGTCTGTTTAGGATGATTGTTACCCTGCACCCAGGCAAAGCACTAGGGTAAGCTGTTGTGTTTGGTCCTGTCTGTCTGTGTGCCTGCCTGTCAAAAAGAAAATATTTGGTAAGCCATCATCAAGGCATACAAGACGGTTTATATATAACACCAGTCCCTTGTCAGTGATTACTTTGTGAGCTTTCTTAGTACAGCACCAAAACACTGAAGGAACATGTTTGGACTCTGTGTAGAGCAAATTTTCATTCATTCATTTCAGGGAGTAGAGTAAGAGTGTGCAGGTCACATTCCTCTCTTCAGTGCTATTGATAATTTGTTATTGAATTGTAATCAATGGAAAAAGGGATGTGATTGGAATTCTTGTACATCAAAATGGCTGATGTCAGTACTGCGTGTTGTGAATTTTCTGAATTGTTGGATCATGAGTGGGTCGTCACTAAATTTGGAATAACAAAGAAAGACATATGATGGAGCTTCAGGGAATAGAGAATACAGGGAATAGAGAATTCCTCTGTGTGTATATTTTAGGGAAAAAAAAAAAAAAAAAACATACTGTGAGAAGCAAAAATGAAGAAAAAAAAAGAAAGAAAGAAAGAAGGAAAAAAGGAGGGGAGAGCAAAAGTTGATATGATTCAACCTATGAATTTTAAATATTGTTTGTTATGGGTATGTTTGTTACTGAGCACAGACAGTGATTTGTCTGTGTTTTGTGTGTGTGTGTTTGGGGAAAACAGAGAATAACAACTGTATGTGCGTATGTGTTTTAGGGAACAGCGAGTGACGGGAATCGCCATCTTTCTCTTCATTGGCATTTCCGTGATGTTGACCTCTGTCCTCAGAGTGAGTAGTTCTTTCTTTCTTTTCGCTTCATTTATTTGTCTGAAAATAAGTAAACTTCTCTCTCTCTACCTCTCTCTCTCTCTCTCCACTTCTTTCTCTCTGTCCTCTCTCGCGCTCTCTCTCTCCCTTTCTCTTTGTTCTGCCTCTCTTGCCTGACTCTGGTCGTGTTGTGGGGGGGAGGTGGTGGGGGAGGGAGAAGAAGGTAAGGGTTCAGGATAAAAGCAGACGACTGCTGGTTCAACTTCAGTGGCCTTTTGAAAAAACAAAGGTGAAAATGAAACAATGGCTAGAAAGAGAGGCTGGAGCAAAGACTGCATTTATACGCATGTAACAACAACCTCAAGCACGCACTTGCACACACACACACACACACGCACACACACACACACACGCACACACACACACACACACACACACACACACACACACACACTCACACACATTTTGAGTGTCATGTAATGCATACTGTCCACGATACTGATCTGCATTGTACTAATATACCATGTTCTATTATACAATATTGAACTGAACACTGCCTTATCCTACACTGTTCTATGTGATCATTCCCGTGTTTTCCCAGTTCATCCCGATGCCGGTGCTGTACGGAGTGTTCCTGTACATGGGCGTGTCCTCTCTCCGTGGAATGCAGCTGGTGGACCGCATCGCCATCTGGTTCATGCCGGCCAAGTACCAGCCGGACTACATGTACCTGCGGCACGTGCGCACCAACCGTGTCCACCTGTTCACCGCCATCCAGGTGTTCTGCCTGGCCGTGCTTTGGGTCATCAAGTCCATCAAGGTCATCTCCATCGCCTTCCCCATCATGGTCAGTGCGAGGTGGAAAAGGAAATATCGGGAGGAGTATGTAAACAAATATTAACCCGTTCACTGCTTGATAATATTACATAACAAAGGCTGGCCCAGTGCCAGGAAAATCTAATGATTTGGGGGTAATAATTAACAAAAAATTCTAGCTCAGAAACTACAAAAGATATAAAAATGAAATATATATGATTTTTGAAGGAAATTGAATAGAGATTTTGAATCTGGGCTTCTTTTGTTTTAATTTTGATCATAAAAAAATATTTAGACATTTAGATTTGGATAGATTTTTTTGCACAATCAAAAACATATGTATTTACCACTACAGCTTCACATCCAAAAAAGAACACAAAGCAAAAAAGTTGAAAATAAAGTTTTTGTATTGTCACACTACACCTGTAAATGAAAGTAAAACAGTCTAGAAGTCTATCCAGACGCTCACACCTCATGCAGACAGGTCAGTTCACGACCACCCCCCCCCCCCCCCCCCCCACCACGCCCCCTTGCTGGACTTCAGCCCTCTTTTCACTCCTCCTCCTCTCCCCTACCTTTCCTGCTGCCCGTGTCACACCGCGAGCAGGCCGCGCTCCCCCTCTCGCGCTGACTAACACGTCGCTGGCCACTCGCACACAGTGCAGAGTACACACTAGGCTAGCTCGTTCGACGTTGGTAACCAGTCGGCTGAACACACACTCTTGACATCGCACAGCACGACTCAATAACTGACGAAAATGGTCAGCAATTCCATCACTATCATCATCTCACCTTCATGCTCGAGTGATTCGCTGATAAAAGATTATTATCTTTGTCAAAAATGATTAGCAGAGCCCGCTCAGCTGTGTAAGTACGTTGATTTGGTCGCTACGCTCGTCGAAGGTTGCGCCGCCATCT
Source organism: Conus betulinus (assembly GCA_016801955.1). Lineage (NCBI taxonomy): Eukaryota > Metazoa > Mollusca > Gastropoda > Neogastropoda > Conidae > Conus > Conus betulinus. The sequence goes on from JADBJO010000945.1 coordinate 207,884, forward strand.
TTGCAAGCGAGACAAAGCGCTGGCTGGTCATCCAGTCAGTGATGAGGAAAAATGGTCTTTCCCCTCACGTGTGGTCATTTGCATATCATTTTAATACTGCAGACATAAGGCTTACTACGCACACTCTATTTCAGTCCTTTGATAGGAATAGTAACAAATGAAAATTCAAGAAAAATGCATGACGTCAGTGGACGGCCCATAGGCACTGGAAGTACATTTTTACTACGGCGTCAGCTGACGGCTTAAAGGCACTCAACGGGTTAAATTAAGGGAAAAAAAAAAAAAGGGAAAGCAGAGTGAACAGAGTCCCCCACCCTCATTTTCCCCCCCACCCCTCACCTCAAGCACAGAAGCTTTCGATCTCTTTAGCTCAAAATTGTTACGTAAATATGCAAAAAGGACATGCATAGGCACATATGTCTGATGTATTTACCTTCTTGAACACTCTCTCCCTCTGTCTTCTGTCTTTTTCTCACTCACACACGCACACTCTTTCTCTCTCTCTTTCTTTCTCTCTCTCTCTCGCTTGCTGCTCACTCGCTGACTCTTTCACTCTTCAGCTTCTCTTCTGTCACTGAAATTCAAGCAAATTATGGAAGTTTTACAATCTTTAAAGTTGATTAATTACTGGAAAAGTTGTACATGTCTATTGGTTTTGAACATCTCTGGTGGCCAGGAAGCGTTGTTGATGTTCTCAGATTGGTGCCTTCCATATACCACACCAGGTCTTCATATCTGCCTTCCACATATCTTGTGTGTCCATTGAATTGTTTGCAGATTCACCCACACATTTTAAAAAAAAATCTTTTCACATCATTAGATATGTGGGCTGAACTTAGTTTCAGATGCACTGGTTAGAAAAACCAACAACAAAGAAATCGGTGATCACTGTCCTCGGAAATATTGACCATTGGTGAAACTTTCAGGAAGATTTGCCATCCTGTCAGTCGGAAAATATGCCAGTACATGAAATATGATTGTTTGTGGAACTTCCATTATGCATTCAGTCTCTCAAACAGACTTGTAAACAGCAACAACAAAGAAATGCAAAATGTGTGTGCCATAGGAAAGGTCAGAACACTCTGGAAGATCTGGCAGCATGTAATATGGAAATAATGCCAGCATACAAAATTTCACTACTTTTGGAACTTCCAACATGCATTCACATTCACACATACATGTGGGTGCACGCACGTGCACTGACTGACTGAAACCATTTACTGTCAGATTAACATATTGTTGTACTGACAACACACACACACACACAGACACACACAACAAGTCGTTCACACACGCATGTACACACTTACACACACACAGATAATGCACACACGCACTCACAACCACACACGCACGCATGCATGCTTACGCATACTTTGACTATCTTTCAAGAACCTGTGCAAGGAGCTGTTGTTTTGTGGCTCGATACTGATGATGTCTATCTGTGCGTGTTTTGGCAGGTGTTGGCGATGTGCTTTGTGCGCAAGGGACTGGACAAGGTGTTCGACCAGCGGGAACTGAAGTGGCTGGATGACATCATGCCCGAGGCTCACAAGCGTGCCAAGGAAGACGAGATCATCAAGCAAGAGGAGGTATACTTGCTTTTTTTTTTTTTTTTTTTTTTTTTTTTTTTTTCGATACTTGAATCAGAATTAGAGGATACATTGCATACAAACAGACTCTCTCTCTTTCTCTCTCTCTCTCTCTCTCTCTCTCTCATGTTATAAATAGGGGGGGGAATAGAGGAAAATCTGAAATGGAAGCCAAAAGAAAACCAAACAGATAGCATCTGAATCAGAATTCTGTTGATTTTCCAAGGGTATTGTAATGGCTGAAATAGGCATTAGTAAACACATGCTTCAGACAGATTCTCTCTTTGTCCTATGGGGAACATTAGACAAATATGACCTTGCCAGACTCAAATCAACACACATACTAGCATACAGAAACCTCTCCTCAGTTCACAAACATTATGAGATTAACTGGTATGGGCATGAATCATCATGACACCCTGTTGAAGACTGATCATCTTGCGCAGTGAAATGATTTAACAAATGGATAAATGCAGAAAGAAAAAAAGATTTTAATACACATCATCAAATCTCTACATTTGTTTTATTTGCCTCCCCGCCCTCCCCTCCCCTCCACTCCTCATCCATTTTCCCACTTTCCTTACAAATGAACCCCATCTATACAGTAAGAAAAACATGGGCAGGTGAACAGATACACAGCACTCCGATATGAGAAGGACCTCATATGAACACTGACATGATTCAGAAGATTGAAGAGAAAGGAAAAAAAGAGAGAAAAAAGGCACTTTTTTGTGTATACGACTCACATTTCTTAAACTGCTAGCACACATTGAAACTGACAGAATTCAGATGATCAAGGGGGAAAACTCTTGTTTACGTGTCTGTGATTTCTAAAGAGGAAGACATTGACAGACATAATTCAGATGATCAAGGGAAAAAACTCTTGTTTACATGCCTCTCATTTCATAAGAGGCAGACATTGACCGACAGAATTCAGATGATCAAGGGGAAAAACTCTTGTTTACATGCCTCTCATTAAGAGGCACACACGGACGCAGACAGAATTCAGATGATCAAGAAAACGAAAGAAAATAGAAACAGACCCTCTTGTGTATGTGCTGATCCAAGGATTACCAGCATGTATGGACAGATAATCAAGGGGGAAAGGGAAGGAAAAAAAAATGCTCATATTTACATACCTCTCTTTTCTTAAGCAGCACACGCAGACACAAGTGTAATACAGATGAACAAGGAAAAACAACTCTTGTTTGCCTGCTTGTGTTTTCCTGAGCAGCAGCGCCGCAGTCTGATTGAAGGCAGTACCAGCATTCCCCTGGCCATGGGTCTGAACATGGAGCACATCACCATTCAGGCCGACATTGACCAGGTGAACATCAGCGAGGAGATGTCACGAACAGCACTGTGGAAGAGCATCATGCATAACGAGTCGTCCTCCAACCTCATCACCGCCAATGAGGAGAGTCGCCCCAGTGTTAAACAACGGTCAGTGTGGTCTTTTAAAAAACGTGAAGTAATGAATGTAAAGTTGATCATGATGCAGTGGTACCCCCGAGAATAGTGTCAAGAAATCACTGGGTCTTTAGAGAAAGGCAAATTTTGTTAATTCAAATGTAGATGAAGAGAAAAATATATCAGAAGAGCAAACCTCTGTAAAGAAGGAGCCTGTTCCTCGGATTGTTTTTAGGAGTTGGCAGTGGTCTTAAAACAGTGTTGAATGCCATGTCGAAAAGACAGAGTAAAATCTTCCGAATACAAACCTTTTTTCCAGTGAATACATCTTATAAGTAAGAGACTTGATCGACTAGAACATTTTCTCATGTTTTACCTATCCCTAAAGGATCTACCCTGTAGAAGACCCTATGTATTAACCGATTATCGTTTGAGGCAGTTTGTCTCTTGGTACAGCATGTGACCTGAGAGTCCTTGGAGACTTTTTCAGTGTGCTGTTGGCCAGTTTCAGATGTGCGTCATTATATATATATATATATAGAGAGAGAGAGAGAGAGAGAGAGAGATTTTTTTTTTTTAATCAGTTGCTCTCTGATAAATGATTATTTATTGCATATGGTTGGACTCGGAAATAAGTTTTCTGTAAAATAAGGTGAATAATCAAACTATTCAAACAATATAGAAGCAACACTCTATTTGAAATTTTGCTTTGAAAAAAGGTTGTCTTGTGAACAATTTACTATTTTTCATATTGAGGAAACTCTGAATACATGACGTACACTGACAAAATATTGATAAATCACTTTCCTCTCATTAGCAAAACGTCAGTTACACCAAGGGTTTCCCAGTTGATAAGAGTAAAGAATTCTAGAGGTCATGTTTGAAATGGTCCAATGTATATAGTAAGAAGTTCATAGGACCAAAGAACATTTTGTTAGAGTAGTTTTAAAACACATACTTCTGTGAAATAAGAATGATTAAATCATGTCAATGAATGCCTTAGTTGAAAAAGTAATGGAACAGGGCAGCTCTCTGGTATTTTATTTCAGAAAAGTAGTAGAAAACTTTAATGCCTGTAATTAAAATGAATATTATTTAGTGCAAAAAATGAAGTTGATGACATTATTTCCAGATATACCTGTCACAGTGTACAATTATTTATTAGTTTTTTTTTCAGAATTAAAAATCAAATTAGTGACATTATTTCCAGATATACCTGTCTCAGTGTGTATAATTATTTATGATTTTTCATTATTTTTTTTTTCAGGATTTTCTGTATGCAGTGAAAACAAAGCATATATCTCTTTGCTTATCCATTGTCAAGATCATCGCTTTCTTTGTTTATCATGCACTTGCTTTTTTCCCCTTGATGTCAATCAGAAAGCCCAAGAAGCACAGCAGCAAGAAATCACGTGAGGTCAACGGCAGCGAGCGAAGCCATAATAGCCCTGCCATAATGGAGGAGGATGAGCCTACGGAGGGCAGCCCCAAGAAGAAGAATGCTCCAGTCAAGTTCTACATTGACGACCACGAGGAGGAGGGCGAAAGAGAACCTGATCAAGGCTCCTGAAATTGTCATCGACCCACCCAGCGACGTATCCCGCCTCGGCTCTCCCGATCAGGATGACTCCAAAGTTTAGACCTCAGAACAGTCTTGAAAGGGGATGCAGTTGTGTGTTTGATGTTAAAATTCAGAGTGTTCTGGATTGACTCCACTGTGTCTGCATTGTTTGAGATCCTCTATTTGTTTCCTAAAATGCAGAATATCTGTGATTGATACTAACTGTGACAACTGTCAGTCATGAAAGAGATCATGAGAATGACAGTTACCTTTCTTCAAATTCTAAACTGTTTTTCTAGAATCTTCTGTAATTTCTGAAGAGGGTTTTTTTTTTTTTTTTTTTTTTTTGTTTTTTTTTTAAAACTCAGATGCTGTTTTTAAATCATGTAGAAGAAAAGAGAATTTCGATGAAGTAATACAAATACTGTATACAGATTTCAAAGTGAGAAAATGTCAATGCACCGAACTTTGAGAGGAAATATTTTTGTACGTCAGAAATTTGCAAGTGATTAAGATATAGTTCTGCCTCAGCACAGCGCGCTTGAGTCCGTTTTCTGTGACAAAATCCTCATGCAGAATAGTGCTAATGGAATGAAAAACAAATGTAAATTAGAAACTGAGGAATTATTCAATTTCATACGATCTCAGATTCTTCATTCAGTTATCAGTTAAGAGAATGGAGCATTGTATACTGTTTAAAAACTTTCTAAAAATCAAAAAAAAAAAAAAAAAAAAAAAACGAAAACAAAAATGAACTAAACTAAACGCTTGAGCATCTCAACCTTTAATCCATTGCACCTACTAGTTTTGGCAGTTTGTAGTAGGGGGACCAGTATCTAAGCATAGCCACTCACTGTCTAGAAAGGCTGTTGAAGATAGACCAAGCAAGAGGCTGGTTCTTAAACATGGTCCCCTTGCTTGCAGACTTTATTTGAGTGGGTCAGTGTACCAGTTTAAAATCAAATGATGGTGACTGTTGACATGGTGATAAATGTTGTCACTGAAGTTTGATAAATGAATCACTAGGTCTACTGAAGTTTGCAGTAGAGAAAGGAGGTATCAGACATGTTATTGAAGATTGTTTTTTATAGAAAGGAATCAACACAACAAACAAAAGTAATTGTTTCAGAAACTGATTTTTGTTTTAAACAGCATCTCATTTGGAAGCATGATTTTGACAGTTTATGAAAACAACTGCATCAACAGATTATAAACTCTTATGCACTGGGTGAATATTTGATCCAAAAAGTGAAGAGAAAGAATTGTAGAATTGTATATGTTTCCTCAAGTTGGTCAAAAGTTACATGTGATTGAGAAATAGTGGCGAGTACTTGAAAAGGTATGTGTGGATAAATTTCAAGCAAGCGTTGTACATATTCCCTCCGTTATATATTTGTACTGTGCTGAAAGCACTGTATGATTACCGTAGCGAGAAAGTGTGTTTTTTTAAAACCCGAGGTTGTAGAGTTTTAGTTTTTACCTGCTGATGATTTTTAATGCATTTTACGTTGCTTTTTCTGGGTGTTCATGATGATGTTTTTTGGACTGAGCTGGGTGTTAATTCCTTTTCTTTTTTAAAATACTGAATATATATTCTGAGTCCCTCAAAATCATTAACTTTTATTTCCTCTTCGTTTCCAGCATTTTCACTTTCTGATACTGTACAGAAAATGACTTTGCAGTTTACCTAGATCATACATATGTATAATGTGATTTCACTAGTTCCCAAGATGTTTTAACATGTGCCCCAAGGACTATGCTTTGTGTGTGATGAGCCAGCTTGCTGCAATGCAACATGAAGAGCAGTCGCAGTTCCTAATCATCTGTCTTTATCCTTCACACATTACTAAACAGCATTAATCGTCTCATGCATGCAAGGACTTACCAAGACAATTTGAACTTGCTCCAGATTTAACTGGGACAGGTCAGTGGACGTTTATAGAATAGAGAGGCATGTACAGTAACTTTCTTGATGTAAACGTTCCAGATGTGTCTCGGTTAAATGTCGGCTTTTCTTGCGAGAAAAGTTCTCTGCTGAGTCTTAGGTTTTATTTGAAAGGAACATTGTCTAAAGCATATATATTGGAGCTGACATCATCTTCTGGTTTTCTCTGCGTTTGTTTTTTCTTTGGGACAAGAAGCGCCATCGGTAATGAGGAAGAAAGGATAACAACATCAACCTTTTGGTTCCAAGGGAACTGCTGTGAAATGAATGAAATCCATCAAGTCCCAGAAGGCAAAATGGAGCAGAAGAACATTTTGTGTACGACAAATGTTGCCAAAGAATACCCCAGCCCACACCTTCTTCATCCTCTTGCCACCCCAATCTTGTCTCAGTCATTCCTTTGTCAGGTTCCACATTGCCCATTGGTGAATGACCAGGTGGAAGTTCACAATCCCATACGATGTGTTTAGTAGCAGTTTTGTTCTTTTTTGTTGTTGTTCACGGTGATGGTGGTGTTTGCAAGCCCTTGCATAAGTTGTATTTGCATGACACTGTTAAGTTCTTCCTACAATTTTGATGTTGGTGACATCACTTTCTTCGTTTTCCCTTGCTTCAGTGTGACATGTAAGTCTACCTTTCAGGTATTTCTGCTTCACTAAGCTGTGTATCTTTCTGGTATTCCCGTTTCTCTTTCCATTCTTTCCCTTCATCTGTCTGTAAGCTGTGTTCATGTTCTGATGGTTAGAGTCATGTGCTGTACTGCAGTGTGTCCTTGGAGTGTTGAATTACCACATTACAGAGGTACTGTTAGAATGACTCCATGCGCTTTATCTCCTACGAGCGCAGACATCGAATCAGGGTTAACGGTGCATGTTTTCTCCTCCTTTGTAAGGGGCTTTTGTTTCCACTTGAAAGTACCGAGTACCTTTTTCTAATTTTTCTTTCCATGTTTCTGTTGGCAGTTTGCTAATCTGAACATGTGTGTTTATTCAGGTGTTTATTCAGACATCATCGTAATCAGATTTACATTATGTGAATATCCCGTCTATTTAGGGGTAATGACCGTGTCTGTTAGCATCTTAAACACTTCAGTTTTGGTATGGTCTTGTTCTGCATGCAGTCTTTTAGTATAATGTATTCACACACACACTGACAGAATGTTTTTGCACTAACCTGACTGGCCCTGATTGGGCAGGGAGAAATGGCAGGTGACCATGGTGGTAAACAGAAGCCTGAAGGGCATTAGCCCGCAGACACAGGTGGCAGTCTCCTTTTTACATTGTATACTGGTGATCATCAAAAGTTCATGCAACTTTTCCTCCGATACGTCAAAATCCCAAACTTTTTGTGTGTTATTTGTTCGTAATTTTTTTCAGATAGATGTTCAGATATATTTTTGGAGTGGTAGTGTACATACACGTTTTGTGATATCCATAACTTATCTGTATCCAGATTTCATTATATGCGACAATCGGTCTAGGAGGATGTAAGCCAGCATGCCTGCATGGCTTGGTCAGTTCCATGACTTGAAGCAGTTCATGCAATCAGCCAGAAGCCCAGTAACAGGGTTACCCAGTTACGTTGAATCTGAAAGGCACCACTGAAATGTCCCTGCCACAATGCAAAGTAGTTCTCGGTGACTGCAAGAAGTTGACCTGGTTGTAGCTGTGCTTAGGATAGTGAATGAAGGTAATGAGAGCTCTGCTACTGGTGCAGCTTAGGCAGACCAAGTCTTGAGATTTCATTCCTCCCCAAACACACCTGAAGTCATATCTTAAAACAAAACAAAAACTTTTCTCATCAGCATTCTGGACCACACTAGATATGTAGTCTGGCGTACTGGATGAGGACTACCATCTGCTTCAGCAGCGGTGTGCAAGCCCCCGCATCATCTCTCTCAGGTCCACTGCACTGGGCCATGGTCCCTGTTGAAGGGTGTCAAAGGTGGGGATTTGAACATATGGCCTGTCACTGTGGGCCATCCACTGGGGCGCTCATCCATGTGTGAAGTCTTCAGCTTTAGGAGATGTAAGAGGAGCAGACGTCCTGCTATCAGAAAATGGTGACTTGTTGCATCTTTTCCTGCCAGTAGATGCCATCCCCTTGGGGGGCCCTTTCTGCACACACTGTTGCTATGTATTTTGAAGTGGCTTATAAGGAAGGACACTTTTCTCCATGGGACATTTGGTGGACAGTGTGCCCCTGTTCGCTGCCTAACTTGGAAAGTTTGTCAGCTTTTTCATCGCCTGTAGTACCATAGTGGGAGGAGATCCATTGCAACACCAGCTTTGTTTTTGAGAGCAAGTGTTCAAAGCTCTTCTTTTGTGTCCTGGAGAAGATTCTGGAGAAGTGCTTGATAGTCAGTGAGGAAAACAGAGGAAGGAGCAAGTATGCTTTTAGTCTCTAAGCACATAGTTGTTATTTGATTTTTTTTTTAAGAGCAAGAACTCGAGAGGTCAGTGGTTGAAAATGCCTATGAAGATCAAAATCAAAGTAACAGTTTTCATCAGAGTAACGGTCTTAAGATCAGTGGTTGAAAACACCTATGAAGATCAAAATCAAAGTAACAATTTTCATCAGAGTAATGGTCTTAAGATTTTTTTATGATATAAGAATTCTTTTTATGAATCAAGAGGGGAAGAAATGCTTTGAAAGTGTCAAGTTAATACAACTCAACTGATTGTTATGTGTGTTTTGTTTTGTGATCTCATGTCCTTTCTACACCATTTTGTTGTTTTTACTGTGGGTATGTTTTTGTATTGTGATCTCATGCGCATTGCCATTTTCAAAATGAGTCAGTTCCCAGCATTTTATTAGAAATCATCTGGAAGCATTATATTACTTTACAGTTTGAGCACAAGTTTGGTGTATTTGTACATAGTTTTGTGGGTATATCTACTTTTCTGAGAACAGATTAGATGCTTGGGCATGTATACATGCATGTTATCTTAATTGATCTGTTTCTCTTATTTGGCAGCAGCCCGTTTCTCTTGCTTAAACAATCAGTTTTTGTGAAGCTTTTGGTTTGTGGGGTTTTTAAACATTACTTCTGTGCTTTTATGATATAGGTTGGGCTGAATAATTGAAGTTATTGTCAATGCGGTTTGAAAGTCTACCCTCATATTTTATTATAGTAATTGATGACTTTACATGGTAATTTTCTTACAGGGAAAATGTACAAGGAAACAAAAGAAGAAAGCTATGGACTGTCTTACCATCATGGTCGGCATTGATATAGGACGTCAGCTGTTCAGTCTGGAATGATCAAACTGAAGATTGGTTGTCACACCTATCTTCTGTATTCTTTGGTTTGGCAGTTGGTTTGACGTGTTCAGCCTATCTCCGGCCTCATAACCTGCCTTAGTTCAATCATTCTTAGACCCCTGTCACCCACTGGAGAGACTCCAATCAAAACAACAAATAGTCTGGCTTGTGTTTCACAGTGGAATGGTGTTGTGACAACTGTAGCTTAGTGTTGTGTAGTGTGTTCATTTACAGTGACACCTCGACAACAAGCCAGTTTAACTTTTCATATTACAAGCTGCTTAAAACACAGGTTGAACTACTTTTGTTTGTTTTTTAATTAGAAAGAAATATATCTCATTCATGAAATAGGCTGCTTTGAAATACAAGACACATTAATATTGCCATAATATATATAACTATGGCATCAGTGTGCCCGATAGAAATAGGAATTTGCAGATATGACTTGCATAAAGCTGAATTATGCAGTGGTATACGTCCGTGCTGAGAATTATGTTTTCATGGGTTGATCAATATTTTCAACATGTAGACCCATCATTATTATGGTTAAGAGTACTTTTATAACGGCTGTCCTTGGTTAGAGACCAAACATAAGCACTTTACAACCCAAGCTCTTGTTTTCACAACAGACTGCCAACCTGTTTAGAGCAGGCTGAAAAGCTACCTGCTGGTGCTACATTTAGTTGTTTTCTGTGTCGTTCAGTGGAAAGAACAGTCACATAACATGACTATAGGTCAGATAGACAATTTGGCCAACATGTTTGGGTGTGCCAAACTGATTTGACCATATATGAGACACTCAAGAGCATAAAAGGTTTTGTCAGAATACAATGTAAATGATGTCAGCTTGTTGTGGGAAAGTTATGGCAACTTGCCGTCATTAGAAAAAGGGTTGCATTATGGAACATTTGAAAAGACAGATTGAAAGTTAGTCATGAATCTCTTTTGCATTGCTAGCTGTTGTAATACTTCCATACACAACACTGTATTTACTGCTTTGACAAAATCTGATAGAGGGATTTATTTTGTAAAATACAGATTGTGATTTCACAGATTTGTGATACTTATCAAGAAAAGTATTCAGCTTTCTTCACTCTGTTTTTAAAGTGAAAAAAGTTAAATTTTAGCATGATGAAGCTCAGTATACTTGTTGAAGTCTATGCCTAGTGTATTCATGCACATTTGTGTGCATATATAGTGTCTGTGTACTAAAGTCCCTGTGAAACGTGGTTCTGTTTTTCTGTTTATTTCAAATGGTTCGTTTTAAATGGCTTTTGTTTTGATTCCATCGAATGTTCGATTTTTTTTTTTTTTTAATCTCAATATGATCATTAACGTGAGAAACATGATTTGTTTGGTGGAAATCCATTGCCAGACATACAGTAAGGAATTGGGTAAAAGTGGAAGAATCCACAGGAGACAGAGGATCACTTTCCCCAAGCCAACCTTTTGCGGCCTCTTCAGGTGGATGCCACTTGGATCTCTTTGTGCTGCAAGAATCGCAACTCTTCACTTTTTAACGACTAGGACCATTGGGTCTTACTGTGGTGGCAGCTACACACCAGGCTTCTTTTTCCCCATGGGCAGTGTGCGCTGGTAATTCATTTTCAGTCACGATAATGTGGGCAGGGGGAGGTGGGATGGTGGTCTGTAAACGTGTACCAAAGTGGATGCAGACTTGACCTCGACATTTTGGCACTGTAGGATATGCTCACATTGGCGCTTCACTCCTAAGTGTCAGTCTTCAGCGCTTTCACAATTTTTGCATGGAATGTGGTGTGGGTGAGATATATGAAATTTTGGTCATGTGCACAGTTTCTCTTTGTGAATTTTCAAACCACAAATACGAGACATTGGTCAATCTTAGTATCTACAGATCCCCGGATAGTCAACAAAAGGTCGTGATCCCAGAGTTTGAAAGATGGTGTCATGGTGATGTGCAGGTTAAAAATTGGTGACCAAACTTGAGCCAGTGACTTGTATCAAGATCAGAGTAAACTTAATGAGGTCACACAAGCCAAAGTGCATAGTAATACATATTAAAGTCAGATGTCATGACCAATTGGTCATGTAGACCCAAGATGTAATCCAGTCAAGGCCACAGTGATTTTTGACCATCCTAATGAGGTCATTGACTGGCAGGTAACAGATGTGATTAAGAGCACATCGAGGTCAAATTAATCCAGTTACATGATAAGTATGACCCAGTGAGGTATACCCTGACCTTTGACCTCAATCTATCAACATGACTAATTTTATGTCATCATGGGGTTTTACTCAGATCATGATCATTCAGGTCCACCTGGCAGATACCACTGTTCAAGCTGTGGGAAGGACAGGACAGGAGTTGTTTTGTACACTGCAATTAAGGCAAAAACATGCCATGTGTGGATCCTTTTTCAGGTCAGTGCATATAGAAGTTCCATCCTTGTCATAAGTCAGTCCATGTGTAGATTGTGTCGTTTCCACAAGCTGTTCACAGCTGATGGTGAAATGCATGTAGCAGGCAGGTCTGCAACACTGTGGACTGCCACTTGATGCCGTGGTAAACACATGCACATGCTGCTTGCACGCCCACCAGAATTTTTCATGAAACAGCGTGTTGCCAGGGCAGATCTGACAGCAAAAAATTATAGATAACTTGATTTTTTTTTCTAATAGTCATTCAAACAGTATCTATTTCCCATTATATGATCGAGGTTGGTGCATGCTTCATTACATATGTGCGTGTGTTTTTGTTTTTATTTTAAACGGGTCTTGAAACAGGTTTCAGTGAAGTATCACCTAACATTCTGTAACTCATCTTTTTCTTCAATTTTGTGTGAGGGATGAGAGTTCTAGAATGGTTTTATGGATTTATTTTTGTTTTGGTTTTTTCCTTTTCGTTCTTGGTGGTTATGTTAAGATATTAACCTACACGCGAAAGATTTTATTGAACATCATGATATATGGTTTTTTTGTTGTTGTTTTGTTAACTTTTCTTTGGTCAGAATGATTCAGTCATAACTCGGTTGGAACACTCTCATATTCGTTTGTGCGGGAGTAAAAAGAAAAAAGTTATGATGTGGTATTAATTGCCATGGTTAATTCATTGCAGTGGTTTGTATTTCTCTGGACAGAATATCCTATCCTTTCTCTTTCTCCCGTGTCTTGCCCTTCTCTGTACAGGAATGAGTATTTCATTGCATGACAGTTAGAGAGCTCTACAAGGAGGATTGTTGATATACCCTATGTACAAAAATGTTTGGCATTTCAAAATTTTGAACTTTTCTTTTTTTGGTGCATTTGTTTTTCCCGTCATTCGTTTCTGATTTGTCTAGTTTGACTCCCCCCCCCCCCCCCCCCCCCATTAGAATTATTTTCAAGAGTGCTGTGCATTTTGTCTCTGTTAATTAATCATACATGTTTGTATAGGTTTGTTTGCATCTTTTGGTGAAATGGGAGGGTGATTACTCTGTGATAGTGTAGGTCATGGATGTAAATATGCATTGAATGTCGTCGCTGTGAAATGATTATGTGACAATAACCTTTGATGGTGTTTTAACCTTCAATGTGATTGTATATATTGATTGAGAATGTGTATACAAGGTTAACATTGGTTTTGAAGCGCTAGTCCTCATTGACATGTCTTGTTTGTGCCTGTTGGAATCCTTCAGTTAGGATCGATGAAACTATTAGTGTGAAGTCAAATCAGTTGCATTTATGCACTCTTCCAGTTGTTTTCTGAGTGTTTTGATGCTTTTGTAGACAATTCAAACATTTATCTCTGTGTGTTCATTTAATTTAGATGTTAGCTCTCAGAAAGAAGTTTTTTTAAAAAAATTTTTTGTTAGGTAGGGCAACCATTTCTTTTAATGTAGAACTTAAGTTCTTGCCATTAATCATTTAATTTCAGTCGCAGTAAACCAGAAGGACTGCTTCATCATAATCATGAACATTTTATCAGCAGCAAAATGTTGCTAATGTACAAATTGAAGTTTTTTTCCTGGTTGGTTGTTCTAAGCTTTAGTGCTTTTTAAGTCGCAGCTGTTACTGGTTTTTTAATTGTACACTATTGTGTTGCAATCATCATTTTATGTGTTTGATATGTCCCATGTGATCATACATTTCCATTTATAGTAAGTGACAATCTCAGAACAGTTGGATTCCGATATCTTTTTTTTTTTCATTTTTTGGTTTTTTATAAGGAAGTGTTGGTAGCTGTTTTCGTTATGGAATCAGATTTGTTTTACTCTATTTATCAATGGTAAATTCTTTATTCTTATGGAGAATGCGATTCTTCCGATGTATTTCCACCTTCAGTGATTTGAAAAAATATGGACATAAATTTACTGCACACACACACACACACACACTCTCTCTTTCTCTCTCTTAAATAGTCTAAATGTAAAGATCAAAATGCTCTCCACATGTAGCCCCGGCATGACAGTGTATAATCAAAGCAGGAGTTTGATTGTCAGTTGTACAGTCGGTGCCTTGTACTCAGTACATTATGTATTTGCATCCAACCAGACGGATTGTTATATGGAACTGGAGAAAACAACAATACCTGCTGCATACTATTCAAAGTCAAGTACCCATGAAATGTTAATTAGCATATTGAAATTAATAGAGAATGTTCATCACTGTTGACTATCTCATTCAGTGTTATTGTTGTGATGTAGAAGATTGCATAACCCTTCCAGATGTTCCAATTTCAGTGAAGAAATATGCCACAATGTAGTCTACTGAGGTCACTTTCCATTGATCGGTTTTCAAGTCTGCTAGAGCGAATGATCAAGATCAGCACAAATTTAAATATTATAGTATTGGCTTAAGCACACACGTGATCAGTGAAATAAACTGAGGAGTTTAGAAGGTGCAGAAGAGTCCATGGATACTGGAGAAAAAAGTTTTATGGGCATTTGTAGTGAGTGTTCATATTCGTATTTCCAGCTGATCTGGTGTAACCGTTTGAAAAAAAAAAAAAAGAAGAAAATGGCAATGGAAACCTTGGATTTTGTTATGCATTAGAATATGAGTTCAAATTCCAGTCAGTACATGTCTTTAAGACAAAGTCCATAGATAGTATATCCCACTCAAAATTAAAGTAATGTTTTTCTGGGTATGGATGTAGGAGTTTTCCAACAAACAAAACAACGTTGTTTGTGCACAGGTTTGCACAGTCTTTGAGATTACACAAAATTTGAAAGCCCCATTTTAAGGAGAAAGACTTCTGTCCAGAAATGCTGAAGAAGTCTTTTGAGGGTTCTTGTCGCAGCTCTCAGAAGTAGAATTTCTTCACAAACACTGAAGGTAAATGAACAGAATGTGATGCATGACAGGATGGTATTCCTGAACGATGCCATTGGTTTTGTGTCCTGTGTCGAGCATGTAATTTCCGCAAACCCATATCAGTTTAGTTATTCTTCAGAAACACTAGATCTCAAAAGAGTCCTTGACATTTCAGCAAAACCATGTAAACCCTCAGTCAGAGCCAGCATTCCTGGATTTTTGTTCATCATTATTATTTTATTTTTAGGTTTGTTGTGTTTCAAGAGCAAAAAATACTGGAGAGCACACGTGTTGCACATTGCTTTGCTCCCAAACATTCTGTAATGTGTGGGTAAGTCATGTCTAGTACTTCTCAAATAAATAATGCATTCAGCCACTCTCACAGTCACACTGGTCACTGGTTATTCCTTCTTCCCAGCACTACCAGATCAGTGAAGCAATACATCAAAGTATCCCAGCATTGCACCTTCAAGTTTGATGTGCTGACGTCAGTTGGATCTTTTGATTGAAGTCAGCCTGTCAACTTGCGGACTGATATCCAGTTATTTTGAGTTGTGTTCATTTGCTCTGCGGGATATGGGACATGTGGAAAGTCGTTCGAAAGGTGAACCTCAATGGGTGAGAAATGATGGAATGAGTTTTGAGTTCTGTGTGGAATCAGCCATTGCTGTCTTGCATTGATGCCAGCTGTTGTTAATGTGGCATGAGTGATTAGACCCAATAAAAGTTGAATAACAACACTTTCGTGTTACATTGTGTACACTCTGGTCCGAAGTTTTCTGTTTGTATTCATGCCCTTGGGCTTTTTCCAAAGTTTGTAGCTCCATGTAAATAAGGTTAGCTAAAGCAATGAAAACCGGGTCGCATTTTTTTTTGCAGCTTTTAGAAGGCACATTAATGATGAAACACTTACATATCTGTGGTCATGATAGTTATGACTTCATTTGTGGTCAGGATGGTTTGCCTACCATTGCTGACCAGAGGCAAGATGGTGCACTTTTACCATGACAATTCATGACTGCAGCTTGGAACCCCTTAATCTGATCACCTGTCACATTCTCCCAATCTGCCACCCTCTGTCTGCCACCTCTTTCTTGTTCCGAAAAATCATCTGGCTTGGAGTTGGAGACATTTTGCATATGAAGGGAGGACTGTGACAAAGGCTTTCTAAGGATGCAAGATACTGACTTTTCCCGGTTGGGCAAGTGTGTGTGTGTGTGTGTGTGTGTGTGTGTGTGTGTGAGTTTGGGGCAACAACACTCAAAAGGAACTGGCACAAATATTCTTCAGACACTGTCCACACTGGGGCTTCAAGACCTGCATGATTAAGAAATTTTAAGATGCAGCATGTCATTACTGTTTTTTTTTTAAATTTTTAACATCCAATGTAATTAACTGGCATGAAAGTGACCAGCAGTAAAAAAAAAAAAAAAAAAAAAAGGCTGAAAAATTGGCGGGGGTCTGGGGGCCACTGTAGGCCCCCAGTGGGGTCCAGGGATAACGCTGTAGTGGGGGTCAGGGGGCAAAGCCCCCTGAAGCTGAAGCTTTTTTATGAAATAAGGCCTACAACTGCAAATTAACCCTTATTTCAGCTCTGTTAAGAAGAAGGGCAAACAAGCAACATTTTCATATTTTCAGTAATGAAAATGATCCCTCAAAAGATCATATACATGTGCATACTGACTCATTCACTCAGAGACAGCTTTCATCACAATATTGATTCAGTCAATTGTACACATAAATCTGTAAAACAAAACATACATTTATGGTTAGTTGCATGCTGAGTGACACATACCTTTAAACCAGTTTTCTGCAGTCACTCCACTTCTGCCAATACTCCCATGTCCGTTTTCAACAGCCAGTTCAGAAAGTATCATATTCATTTACAGACTCGGCTCTATGCTGTTCCACTACTTTTTAACTGCTAGTCCATAAATTGTATACATCAATTCTCAACCTCCAGTCCACAAAAACTTACACTCCAGGGAGAGACCCATCCACATATATCTAAGTTTTCAGCCTCCAGTCCACAAATATTCAAATAAATGAAATGTTCCAGAAAGATACCACGTAACAACCAGTTCACAGGAACCCTTTAAACAGCCACAAGGTCTTCTTCAAACTCCTAGGCTGGATATACAGTTAATCCACAGTTCCTATTCACATAATCCTGTCACTTGCTGTATACAACTATCCATGACTAGTATTGTACAAAGAAAAAATCTGGCAGTCTGCACAGTCATTGAAATACTATACAGTAGGTGCTGGAGATAAAAAAGATACCATCACCCTAGCTGCCTGACCCAAAACTCAGATCTTTCCCAGTAAGCTCATATTTTAGCATGCTTCTCAGGCGTCACTGTGAAGAAGCTTCTGATGTCTCCTGACTGCGACTGAGCCCTTCCTCTTTTTAGATACTGGCTGTAGCTGGGATGGCAATGTTGCTTGATTGTCTGGAGCTGGGAGACAAACAACAAAATGGTTTGATCTCCAGGACTCTCCAAGCACCTTCTGAGAAGTGTTGGTCCAGAGTGTTGCAGGGCAAGTTGTGGGGTCTGAAGGATGGTCATGCTGAAGCCTGGGGATCAGTGTTCTGTTGAAAAGCTGGTAGGTATTGTCTTCCCTGATGGGAGGGCACATGGAAAGCAGCTTTGATCCCAGGATACTGGCCACAGCATGCAGCTGCCAAATGCCCATGCATGTGCCAGATTTGGTGGTGTTCTGCACTTCCTTCGTGAAGATTTCTTTAATGGCAGCTGGTGTCAAATCCTGAAGGTTGTATTCATCAGATTGTGAGGCACACTTTTCAGGAAGGTTGGGCAGTTTGAGCCAAGCTTTCACAGTCAGTTCCAGGGCCCTGCAGAGTGCTGTTGTCCAGATAAAAGTGCTCATGAACCACCAGCTCAACAATGATCCTTGCCCTCATCTCTTGATGCCGGCCCTCTGAACTGCATGCCAGCAAAGAACAGCATCGTGGGAGACAGCTGCTATCCCCATACACCTGTACAGGAACAAGAGGCGGGGCATTAGCAGGGTAGATGGCGTTCTTGTCCTGCAGGTAGTCCTTTATCTCCAAGTACTGCTGCACTGCCACTTCACCTTCAAGCTGCTTCTCAGCCATCCTGGCCAAGCACTGAAGATTGTAAAATGATTCTCCTGCGGCTACTTCAAGGTCATGAGCCAGCTTCTGGAAACAGCTCTGTCTGGTGCTTGGTACTGGTCTGGCAGTCGACTCTTTTGCAGATTTCTTTCTTTTACTGGTTTTGGTGGCTGGCTGATGCTGCTGGAGCAGACTCCCTGCACACATCCTATACCAGGTGTTCTTTCTTGGCACTTCTTGCAGCACGCTCCTGTTTCTGCCTCTGGTGGTTCACACTGCAGGCGTTTTTCAGGTTGCTGAACAGTTTCATGTCCACTGGCTCTGTGGCTAAGTTCTTTCCATAGGCCTGAACAGCAGTCTGCTCCCTAGCCATCAAGTAAGTCCTAACTGTCTAGGCAGCAGAGTATGTCTCTACATTCATCTGGGATGACTGTGAATCCAGTATCTCACTCATAGCACTGAAGCTCCCTTCCATGAAAGCAGCTCAACAACGCTTTGGCCCCTTTTTAAGCAGCGGGTATCTTGAGTCAACATTAACCCACCAGACATCCACAACATCCGACTCTTCCATCTGGAGGGTCTCACCTCCTTCTGAAACTGGTTACAGTCCTCCACTGATGTGACTTTGCTGGGGATTTTAAGTAGACTCTCTGAAGTTGAACTATCATTTCTCTGTGTTTGGGTCCAAGGCAGAACATATCACCAGATTTTCATTGTCAAGAGGCATCTTGTCCTGCAGGCACTTTCCACAAGAGCTTTCTCAACTTTCTTAAAAAATGAGGTCCTGACAGCAGCTGTGACGACTGGCTTGTTCTTCAGCTGCTCTTTCATCATCTTGTCTGTGGCTGTCCCAACAAACATGAGGAATCGCTTCTGAAGGTTCTCCTCCTTGTCCAGGTCAAAGGATTTCAGGTAGGACATGCCTGGTTTTGAGGATGTGCCTAGTTTTGAGGAGGATGTGTCTAGTTTTGAGGCCTCCCTGTGCTTTCTGAGCGCTGTGGGGTCCCAAAAATGAGAAGAATCTTCAAGGAGTCGGTGCTGTTCCTGGACAAGCACTATGTATCATGGGCTTTTTCTGCTCTGAAACAGCTTGACATACTCTTTCAGGCTCGGAAGAACAGCATCATAGAACATCATGGTGAGGAGGGTTTGTGGCCTCATGACAAATACTGCCTGTATGACTCTTCCCTTCCTTGCCTTTCCTTCATCGTGAATGAGGCCACCTTTTTAAAGAGCTCTCTCTGGGATCTTCTTCACGGATTCCCGGCCTCTCTCTCCAACATCACGTTTGTCAAGGATGCTCTCCACAATGTCATGCATGATCTCTTTGTCAGCTGGAGGGAGGAAGCTGAAGAAGAACAGTGTGATAGCATCAAACAGCTCCAATGCCCTAACAGTCACTTCATGTACGGAGAGCCAGCGATGTGGAACATAGCGCAACAGTGTGGATGGGGAGATGCCAATGATGTGGCAGAGGTCAGCTAAGCGTTCCCTTTGGTCCCACACCATTTAAAGTGTGTACGCAAGTCTGTCAGCAGCTTCTCAACCCCCCCCCCCCCCCCCCCCCCCCCCCCCACATACACACACACACCAAATTCTCCACAGAATTCCTTCCTGCATTGTGCGCATGATGGCACGTGTCCCCATCAATGTCAAGGAGATGTGGTGCTACTTCCTGAAGCCTCACCTCCAAACCTGCCTTGGACCCCCTCATGACACGGCAGGAATCCATCAGAACCGAAACGAGATTTTCCCAAGGGAGTTCAAGATCAGTGCCTAGTTTCACGAGTTCTTGGAAAATGTTGTCTGCAGTCACTTTCCTGAGGCTAAGGGATCCCAGGTGGTGAATCATGATCCTCTGAAACGAAGGGGAAAAGTGGATCACCATCACTGTGAGCACTTTCATGTTCGTCTTACTAGTCGCTTCATCAATATTCAGGCTGAAGTAGTAGCTCTCCCTCAGTTCCCCGAGAAGCGAGTCTTGCCTTGTTTTTTCCCATGACCATACTTGAGCTTGTATGAAGTGGTGGTGCGCGACATCTTCAGCTGGTCCAGTGCCTTGCCATCACGAGCCATAGCCTGAAAAAAAAAGGACTTGCACGAAAAAAGTCACAGTAACTGTCAGGCTGAACTTACAAAAAAATCAGCAATGCAGTAAACTATTTTTCAGATGGTCTCGGATGCATCTTTATTCTATTCTAGCCAAAGTGAAAAAACCTGCACTACAGACACTTCCAGACTGCTCAGGCCCTTGGTAGGGTACAGGAAACTTTTGGGTCCTGGTAAAGACAAATCTAAATTTTCAATCAATCTGAAACATTTGTACAAAAAGACAGAAGATTATTATTATTTCATTTATTGTTTAACATCCCATACACGGTGAGGAAAGACCCACTGACCACAGGGAAAGTCCTGTTAACAGTGGGAAAGACTGCAACTTTGGATTCTCTCTTGAGGGCACACAAGACCGTATGGCGAAAGCTTGGCTGTGTCTGGAGTAGCACCGTCTTTATCTGTTCGAGGGCAGGGGTGGTTGGGTCTGTGGGGTGTGCTCAACAGCTGGAGGTGGGTGTGTTTTTTTGCCGTGGGCTCTGCAATCAAGAAATACGGGCTGGTACATCCATGGGGATGCTACTTTAAGGCTGTTATGAGCTGCATCCTGTAGTCTGATTTACCTCTGTTCAGGAGCAGTTATGTCCCTTGATATCTTAATGGAGTGTCCTGCACATGCCTGTACCCATCGTCACACACAGCGCAGGCCTCCAAGGGTGGTACAGGACTGCTCTAAAGGCAGGTGAAGACGGTGCTTCTCTGGGTCCTCCCCAGCACCTTCAGGTGTTTCTGTTTCTTCTTTGCCTTAACTAGGCTGACCCTGGAGAAAGGTCCAGTGACTGTGTGGAAAGAATCATTGACCACAGGGAGTCCTGTTGACAGTGGGAAAGACTACAACTTTGGATTCTCTCTTGAGGGCACATAAGACCATATGGCGAAAGCTTGGCTGTGTCTGGAGTAGCACTGTCTTCATCTGTCCGTGGGCAGGGGTGGTTGGGTCTGTGGGGTGTGCTCAACAGCTGGAGGGTGGTGTTTTTCGCCGGTGGACTCTGCAGTCATGAAATACAGGCTGGTACACCCATGGGGATGCTACTTTAAGGCTGTTATGAGTTACATCCTGTAGTCTGATTTACCTCTGTTCAGGAAAAGTTATGTCCCTTGACATCTTAATGGAGTGTCCTGCGCATGCCTGTACCCATCGTCAACACAGCGCAGGCCTCCAAGGGTGGTACAGGACTGCTCTAAAGGCAGGTGAAGACAGTGCGTCTCTGAGTCCTCCCCAGCACCTTTGGGTGTTTCTTTTTCTTCTTCATTTTTGTTTAACGTCCCACAGACTGCATGTAGCTATCTCGGAACGACCCACACTGTCCCCAAAAAACAAAAACTTCACTGAATGTGTGTCACCTGCCCCAAAGATGGACCATATTTACAGAGACCATAAAACTGAGAGGCGCTAGAAATGTTCAGTCTTCTCTGAATTGTACGATTCCAGATTTTCAAAAAGTCTAAAAGGAATTAAAAGTTTATATAGAAAAAAATAGAGATGTGCACAGAGAGAGGGAGGGAGGGGGGAATGAGTACGACAGAGAGAGCGGGAAAGCAAGAAAGAGAGAGGGAAGGAGGGAGAGAAAGAAAGAGTGTGTGTGTGTGTGTGTATGTGTGTGTAGAGAGAGAGAGAGAGAGAGAGAGAGACGGGGGGAAGGGAGAGAGAGAGAGAGAGAGAGTCAGACAGACAGGGAGAGACAGAGAGAGACACACACACACACACAAAATGCAACACAAATAGTTATAGTTTGGGCTTATATGTTACTAAATACAGCAACGTGGACCGACTGTCGCATCACCCGACTGTAAAGTTGAGAGAACTGCAGTCATCGGCCATTAGACTGACTTCAATGGTCAGCCGCTGAATAACCACGGTCGGAGAACTTCATGGTATGACCACAGCAGTCATTCCCCCTTAAACCAGCCCTCGGGGTGAAGCCAGTAAAACCAGGGAAAGATTTTTTTTTTTTTTTTTTTTTTTTTTTTTAAGAAAACAAGCTATCAAATCTATACTGTAGTATTATGCTGATGGTTTGACATTTAGATTAGATAGGAAAAACCTAAATTGTTTTAAAAAAAAAAATCTCTAAAAAAGCGTAAAATGATCTGGTACTTACTTTTACACAGTCAATGAGCTTTGGAACAGTAGCTGGAGACTGGTTAGTTTCTGCCACGAATCCCAAGGTCAAGGCCTCCAAGTTGCAGAGACTCTTTGCTGTAGCGAGGGGCACTTGGTAGTGGTGGATAAAGTGGGGGTTGCCCATGTCACTGCACCTGCTTCTTTCGAGCTTCACCAGGAAGATGAAGGATGAACGCCATAGGCACTCTGGACCTCACTAACCACCTCACCTGAAAACGATATTTAAGTAACTAACTGTTATATTTATCATACTGGAGAAAAAAGATCACACACTGACATTTTTAGAGCTTACACATATAGACTTGACTTCAACCTGAAATAGCACAGGCGTACTGAAAAATTCAGTGCTGCTATCACTCAAGATCAGGATCAGGATTTGGGGTGTTGTTTATGTACAACTCAACCAGTTTGGCTTTTTTATGCCCCTTCTGTTTTTTCTTCTTCCTTTGGTTTGCTGTTGTTGTTGGTCCAGTCGTTGACTAGCTCAGTCTTTTACATAGAAAATTTTTTTTTCATTACTTCATGTTTGTGTGTGAGGTTTATAAATGTATTCATACTCCTAGGTGCACGTTTGATATCAACAGTTTGTTCAAATATAAGTCACTCTGTTACTAAATGTATTCTTATCTTACCAGCCACCGTGGCAAAGTGGCTAGCGTCGTGGACTCCCGGCTGGGAGGTCATGGGTTCGAATCCCATCAGAGTCATGTGGGTAATTTCTGCCCCGACAGGCTCCTACCCAGAGTTGAGTTTGCTGCGGACTTAGTTAGGAAGACTGGGACCACACAGTCGAGTTTCATCCACTTAATGGATGCGTTTCTGAGAGTGTTGCTCAAATTTCCTGACCAACGCTGCAGGTGCCTGTATCTCTCGGGCCTGGTTGACGCCAGGATATATTATGAAAGGAAGCGTAGAGTACAGCCCTGTCATGTAGTCTCAGACCGAAAAGGAAATCCGTAGCATCATCTTAATCATCCTCATTTTCATCGATCAGTATATAAAAAAAAAAGTCTCAGGTTCTGTGGCCCTTCATGCCCTGCATTCACGGTGACCTCAGTTTCGATGTCCTCTCCACGTCTGTGGTCTTGGTTTGGTTCCGTCGGGGTCACCAGTATCGGCCAGTCCATGGGAGGCTGTCGTTGGACGGACGTGGGTGGCGCCCTCTGGAGGGAGAGCTGACTCACGCCAGCTCCGCAACTAAGCAATTATTGTCGTCAGTAGGGGGCTTTAGTAGTGGTGTCCTGCGTATGTTAGATCAGAACACGTGCCACTGAACACCACCGAAGTGACTTGGCAGCAGTACAGTGTCTCCTCCGGTGGGTTGCCTCATGGCGACTTGACACTGACTGCTCCCTGTGGATTGCCGGTGCCGGGGCTGCGGCAGGGTCGACCGAGCTGTGTGGGTGTGGACGGGGTGTTGGAATGAGCAGCGTGGGTGCACTGCCTCTGAGGTGGCGCAGAGGCTGGGACAGCAAAAAAACAAAAGCAAAACAAAAAATGTATTCTTATCTTTGTTCTGGCATACTGTTTAAATATTTTGTCTGTACTGTTTCTTGTAGTGTCTATATTTGCAGTAGGACTACATAAAAGCATGCTTTATCAACATCACGAAACCCATTAAATATTTTGTGTGTGTGAGATAGAGAGAGAGAGAGAGAGAGAGAGAGAGACAGAGTGTGTGTGTGTGTGTGTGTGTGTGTGTGCGTGGGGGGGGGGGGGGGGGGGGGGGGGGAGTATATTTCAGCGTTTCCGTGTGTGTGACAATGACACCGTGTGTGTGTGTGCAAGCGACTGTGTGACCAAGTTCGTGTGGTGCGATGTGTGTGTGTGTGTGTGCGCTCACAAGAGAGGGAGAGACAGAAAGAATGACTGAGACAGACAGATACTGAGATAGGAGACAATCCCCAAGTCTGACAACATGACAGAGACATCCAAAGGGGGAATGAGGGGGGGGTGGGTGGGGTGGGGGGTTATATTAAGACGAGAGCATCACAGCAGACAAACTGTCACACTCACTCACACACAGGGTTAAATTCAATGTGGCAGGGTGGGGGAAGGGTAAATAAACAGAGAGTCACAGTACACATTCAGTCACAGACATACACTCAGAAAAAAACACAGACCTAGTTCGATTCAGTAGGTCCAATAAACCAAAAACAAACCACAAATTAAGCACTATAGCCTAACCTCAAAAAGTACATAAACTACACCATCAACTTCCATTCACTTCCAGATTCACTTATGAGAATGGTATTGTTAGTGGGTACTCTTGCCTAAATAATGGTCACACATTTCTAGCTCAAAAGAAAAAAAACAAATCATTTTCAACCTTTGCCACAAATATATTATCTAAAATAAAGGTACTCATTTTCTAATATATTTCTGTATACTTGTTAATACTCATGCATAGATCCTACAGGTTAGGCAACAAATGAAAAGAAAAAAACCTGGCTGTAAAAATAGATACTCCAAAGTGATTTTTAAAGTTTTTGACTGTTGTTTTCAACAGGTCAGGTTATAGAACAACTTAAAACTAGAAAATTATGTAAAATTTATAGCTGTAGCTTAATTAGGAGCCAAGTTATGATTTTTTAAATATTCAATTTTCTTACGACAGTCGGAATTCCCCTCAAGGGCCATGTTTGGAGGCCTGTAACTCGGCCATTTGGCAAGTGACATGTCTTAAACTATGGGTGACTGATGTCAGCTACTTGTAATATATACTGCAGTTTTTTTTTTTTTTTTTTCCAGACCTGAGGCTCTTACAGGGTCCCACTACCACAATCCTAAAAAAGCCAAAATCTTCATTTTGACTTATTTCTGTTCCATACTGGCAACCAAAACAAGTTATAAAATGACACCTCTTTGCTTTCAATTGACATACAAGCATGTAACTTATAAATATCAACATAATAAGGATTACAAGATCTGTCCAATAAGAAGACATTTAAGCATGTCAGCACAATTGTACACCCCCATCCCACCTCCACCCCATCCCCACCCTTTTACCTAACTTCTTGTGTGCCATACACATTATGTATACAAATAAAATATCTCTGCTTGGCATGATCTTATGAAGACATATGATTGACATTATATCAAAAGTAATGCTCAGAAGATTAAAAAGCAAGAAACTTTGCCTACCCCCCCCCTCCCGCCCATCCCCTTCTCACTCCTCTCCCCCCCCCCTTTCCTCCACTCCACCCTAATTCTCCAGTGCCTTTGCTTTCCATATATATATTAGTGAAGCTTATATATGACTATATATGACTATATATATATATATATATATATATGACTGCCAACAAATACTGAATATATAACAATGTCATTGCAGAATAAATACATTCATCCCTTTAGTTTTTTTACCCTGGCCCCACACCCCTTGCCAGCAGGAACTGCACGGACAAGCTTAAAGGTTTACTTAATTGTAGCTGAAAGCCCGAGGAATTGCTCCTCTTTCTAACTGGCATACATTTTCAGAATTCATAAATATCCCGACGAGCACACTGTAGAAAACAAAAGGAAGGGATAAAAATGAGATGTGCATATGCTGGCCAAGGCTCGCAGCTAATCAGTAAACAGCGCCAACTTTCAACACACGCTGACGCACAATCACCATCAAACGTACAAAACACTGTGTATGGAAATGAAAGATGAATAACAGATTTTGTCTGATGTATTTTCATTTTTTGATTAATTTACAAACATCTGGAGAAAATAACACTCAAATGTGGGTTAACAGCCCACTGACTCTCTTATTCATGGAGAGAAAGTTTGTGTAGAACTGGCCATTGTTACAGTGTATGTTGACCAGAACAAGGCCTGCTGTTAGCAGACGCTAACCGTACAGTTTGGAGCACCTGAAAAAAAAAAGTATATAAATTGAGTTAGCGTTGTCATTAATTGATAAATCATGATGATAGCTAATCCATTCCATTCAGTCACACACACACACACACACACACACAACACATATATCACCATCACCGCCAATGACAATGGAGTGCATGAGACAAGTGTTTTTAGAATCACTGCTTGATTCATTTAATAAAGGACCAGCGCAAAATAATATTCTGTACAAAGCTTAAATAAATGTTTTCGAACTGCCCCAAAAACCGTGGACAAAACAAATCACAAGACAAAACACATGTGTTTTATCTCGAGATTCGTTTGTCAACTTTTTTTTGGCGGTTCACATACATTTATTTAAGATTTGTTTAGATTTCCGCCTGCAATCATCTCACTTTGCAACTAGATCTCACACCCTATTCTGTACATTTTTCCTACTGAAACTGTGCTAGTTTCAGCTGTTCATTCGACATAGGGCCTCAAAAGCGTCGTTAGGCACGGTCATGTGACCTATTAAAATTTGATATTTCAGTCGAACAGGAAAGATCTGGTTTTAAAAAAATCGACAGAAAATAAACCTTGAAGTCATACAAACTACACCTGTAACATATAGATCTATAAAATCTAAGCTTGAGTTTTAATTTGGTGTAAAATACTAAACACATACTCCTCTCATCAGCACGACCCCACCATTACGGTCTGATGTTTCAGTTGTCAAACAAAAACAAAGCAATCTTCAAAATATATAAATAGTTAAATTGTGATGTAAAACTGTCGGAAAAAGTTGCAACTTACCATTCAAAATAGCTGGAACTGCATGGTTTGAAGACGACTTGACGATTTTCGATAGATTCCGTCGAGTATTACAGGTAGCATGCCGTCTTGTACTTCCACCATTTCAATTTTTCGAATCGACATCAAAGCTGCACCACAGCTTGTTTCGTAGCTTTGCGCTCTGCGGCATTTTGAACGGACAAACTTAAAATTTCTAGTCAAGTGTAGATTAAACCCTGAAGATTCGCGTGAGTGTAAAAGTAGGTACTCCAAAGTGATTTTTTAAAATGTTTTTTGACTGTTGTTTTCAATAGGTCAAGGTTATAGAACAACTTAAAACTAAGAAAATTTATGTAAATTTATAGCTGTAGCTTAATTAGGAGCGAAGTTATGATTTTTTTAATATTTAATTTTTTTACGACAGTCAGAATTCCCCTTAAGGGCATGTTTGGAGGCCTGTAACTCGGCCATTTGGCAAGTGACATGTCTGAAAACTGTGGGATTGATGTCAAACACTTGTAATATACACTGAATTTTTTTCAGACCTGAGGCTCTTGCAGAGTCCGACTACCACACTCCTAAAAATGCCAAAATCTCATTTTGACTTTTCTTCCTTCCATATCGGCAACCAAAACAAGTTATAAAATGACACATCCCTGCTTTCAATTGACATACAAGCATGTAACTTATATCAAAATGATCAGGATTTACAAGATCTATCCAACAAAAAGACATTCAAGCATGTCAGCACAATGTACACCCCCATACCACCTTCACCCCCCCCCCCCCCCCCCACCTTTTACCTAACTTCTTGTGTGCCATGTAAACATTATGTATACAAATTAAATATCTCTGCTTGGCATGATCTTATGAAAACATATGATTGACATTTGTACCAAAAGTAATGCTCAGAAGATTAAAAAAAGCAAGAAACTTTGCCCCCCCCCCCCCCCCCCCCCCCCATCCCCCCTCCTCGCTCTCTCCCCCCCCCCTTTCCTCCCCTCCACCCTAATTCTCCAGTGCCTATGCTTTCCATATATATATTAGTGAAACTTATATATATGATTGCCAAGAAATACTGAATATAACAATGCCATTACAAAATAAATACACTCATCCCTTGAGTTTTTTTACCCTGGCCCCATACCCCCTTGCCAGCAGGAACTGAATGGACAAACTTAACGGTTTACTTAATTGTAGTTGAAAGCCTGAAGAATTGCTCCTCTTTCTAATTGGCATACATTTTTAGAATTGATAAATATCCGGACGAGCACAGTGTAGAAAACCAAAGGAAGGGATAGGAGTGAGATGTGCATATGCTGGCCAAGGCTTGCAGCTAATCGGTAAACAGCACCAACTTTCAACACATGCTGACACACAATCACCATCAAAAGTACAAAAGACAGTGTATGGAAATGAAAGATGAATAACAGATTTTGTCTGATGTATTTTCATTTTTTGATTAATTTTCAAACATTTGGAGAAAATAACAGTCAAATGTGGGTTAACAGCCCACTGGCTCTTTCTTAGTCATGGAGAGAAAGTTTGTGTAGAACTGGCCATTGTTACAGTGTATGTTGACCAGAACAATGCCTGTTGTAGCAGACACTAACTGCACAGTTTGGAGCACCTGAAGAAATAATATAAATTGAGTTAGGGTTGTCATTAATTGATAAATCATGATGATAGCTAATCCATTCATTCAGTCCATTCACAGTCACACACACACACACACACACACACACACACACACACACACACACACAGAATCACGCACACACACACATAACATACATTATCACCATAACCGCCAATGACAATGGAGTGCATAAGACAAGTGTTTTAGAATCTCAGCTTGATTTATTTGATAAAGGAAATACAGGCACAAAATTAATATTCTGTACAAAGCTTAAATAAATGTTTAAGAACTGCCCAAAAACGTGGACAAAACGAATCACAAGACAAAAAACATGATGATCGTTTGTCGACGTTTTTTTTTGCAGTTCACAACGTTTTTTTTTTAAAGATTTGTTTAGATTTCCGCCTGCAGTCATCTCACTTTTGCAACTAGATCTAATATTCTATACATTTTCCTACTGGAACTGTGTTAGTTTCAGCTGTTCATTCGACATTGGGCCTCAAAAGCGTCGTTGGGCACGGTCACGTGACCTAATAAAATTTGATATTTAAGTCGAACAGGAAAGATCTGGTTTAAAAAAAAATCAACAGAAAATAAGCCTTGAAAAGTCATACAAACTACACCTGTAACATATCCATGGAATCTAAGTAGCAGTTTTAATTTGGTGTAAAATACAAAAACACTCCTCTCATCAGCACGACCCCACCATTACCCCGGTCTGATGTTTCGGTCGTCAACAAAAACAAAGTAATCTTCAAAATATATGACAGTAATATAGTTAAATCGTGATGTAAAACTGACGGAAAAGGTTGCAATTTACCATTCAAAATAGCCGGAACGGCGTGTGTTTGAAGACGACTCGTCGATATTCGATAGATCCGTTTAATATTTACGGGTCGCATGCCGTCTTGTACTTAGCGCCATTTCAATTTTCATGTCGTCGACGTCGAAGCTGCACCACGGCTTGTTTCATAGCTTTGCGCTCCGCGGCATTTGAACGGACAAACTTCAAATTTTTACTCAAATATAGTTTAAACCCTGAAGATTTGCGTGAGTGTAAAAGTATAAATGTCGCTCTTGGTTTTATTCTCGAAATTTTACATGAAACATTTTTTAAAACGGTTTTTCACTCTGAATTTTCCGTTGAATGCCTACACTTCGCACACGAGACGTTACGAGGATGACTCTTCTTCCTGTTTTAGCATGCTATTTTTAGAACTACTAACGGTGCCACCGAGCGCATAGCAGACGACGAAAGGCAGTGATCGGAGCGAGACGCGCGCATGGCGGCCGACGCTGGCGGCTACTCCGTAACAGCGCAAACTTTCAACACACGCTTACACACACTCACCACCAAAAATATAAAAGACAATGTATGGAAATGAAAGATAAATAACGGGTTTTGTCAGGCGTACTTTTATTCTTGATTTATTAATAAATATTTGTAGAAAATCACATAAATAACAGGTTTTGTCAGGCGTACGTTTATTTCTTGATTTATTAACAAATATTTGTAGAAAATAACAGTTGAATGTGGGCCAACAGCACACTGCCTCTTAGTTCATTGAAAGGTTTGGAGTACCTAGTAAAAGTATTTTCTGTTCTTGTCATGTGTTTATTATGGTGCGTTTCAATTCAATAATAAAGTTCAAGAAATCAGTAATCCCATGGGAAACAACTGTGTACTGAAATCACCAAAAAAAAAAAATTTTTTTTGAAAATGAGACAGCAAGTCTCGGACATAGAGACTTCTAAGAGAGAGAGAGAGAGAGAGAGAGAGAGAGAGAGAGAGAGAGACTCAGAGAGATGGAGAGAGAGGGGGGGGGGGGGGGGGGGGGGAGGCTTTCAGCTTAAGTAAACTACTTTAAAAAAAAATTATAATACAGACCTACAATGGTGGTCTTGTCCTTCACAGCACTGACGTTTTTTCTTGTGGACTGCCCTATTCAGCATCTCAGAGCGCGAAAAAACCACGACTGCCATAGTTAATCTTTCCACATGGAACACAAAATGCAGCGCCTTTTTCGTCTAATTTACGAAACATATCACCAACTCAAACATCGTCCACTTTCTGGCCAAGCCAGTCCCACCTCCAATCGTTTCTTATCCCTTCTTTTTGCCGTGAAATCGTGGCGGCTTGACAAACTTCGCCATTTCAACGATGCCCGACGTTAGACAGGCGCGAAAAGACCGGATGTTGATTAACGGCGGAAGTGACCGGTTGACTTTTTTGAGAATAACAGAGTTGCAAAATGTCCAAATGGAAGGGGGGGGGGGGGGGGGGGGGGGGGGGGGGGGGGGTGGGGTTGGCAGTTGTTTAGGGGCTTAGGGGGGCGGCGCAGATGAAAAAAATGGGCGGAAAATGCGCCTTAGTCGGATGAATTTAAATTAAAGTCATGGCAGCATAAAGGCCATGACAACATTGAAATGGGAGCAAATCTGTTTTTTTCCAGCGATCAGGTCACGTGGCTGGATTTTTTTTATATCACTCTTGTGCATTTTCATCCAGTTCGTTGTCAAAGATTAATTCATGTGTGCTCAGTTTTGGAGGAGTATCCTCTGTCGTGAACACTGACTCGGACAATTTCTGGCTGATGGTAGAACAGCGTCACTCCCTCTCCGTCCTTGCGCTGTTCCCTGGAGAACTGTTTTAGCATATGCCACTGGACCTTGCTCCATGTCCACACCGATGCAGTTCCCCTTCCTGACTGTGTCAGCAGATCGTCGTATGATACAATGAAGACTGACGGTTTAGAGCACTTGTCCACTGGTGATATGATCAGTATATCTGATGTCGAGTTCACAAGTTCCCGTTTCCACCGCCTGGATTCGTCTTGCCAGATCCACTGCGGGGTCCCAGTCTCGCATGCATTCAGGAAGATGGAATCTACCAGTGCATGGAGAAGACTGTTCTTGTTTTTCACGAAGATGATGCCCTTCCATACAGGTTTCAGTCTGGAAACTACTGGTGTTGTCTTTGCGCCCTTTCAAGGTGCTTTTGATCCATCAGTCATTATAATGGATCCCAGGTTTGTGAACTGTTGAACTCTTCCAATCTTCTGCCCATGGACAGTTGCATCAGAACTCAGGGGATGTTGCAGCTGGCCATCAACGTTTTCTTCCCAGCGCCAATTTCCATGCCGTGTCTTGCTGACGTGTGTGACGGCTGTCTCTCTCCCCTTGGCAATGTCAGAGAGAAAATTAAGAAATAAACAAGTCCATCACCTCAAAAGATGCCATACACAGTATGTTTGCCTGACGTATGCATGAATCTTGCCACGTCGGAATTACACCACAGGATACACTGGAGCTTTCAGGCTGACCACCAACCAAGAAGAACGACTGATTCACCCCCCCCACCCCCCACCCCGCCCACCATGTCGCATATGACGGAGGACAGAAAGCGGTAGGTAGGGATGCCTGACCACCCAAGTGTCTGATGATACAGTTTAATGACCCACTGTCTTCGGACAATGATGCTGTGCAGAAGTATAACGTGATGGGAAGAAGAAGAAAAACGTATCGGTGTACCAATCAGTACACCCCAAAAACACTCGGAGAATTTCTGGTGTTGTATACATGGTCCATACACCGAGGTACGCGTTTATGTAGCCATGGAACAAGCGGAAAAGAAAAAGCAAACAATTCGTCTTTAACCTTTAACAAGATCTTTAATACTATTTCAAAAGCATTTCTCTGTCTCCATTCAATGGACAAAATATCGCTCTGATATCAACTTCATTAGTGTGTGTGTGTGTGTGTGTGTGTGTGTTTTCTATCATCTTTTATGCATTCAAGACAGGCCCTCACAGCGGACCTTGAATTGACAGAAGAACCCAAGCCATGTGAATCAGGTGTTATTGTAGGACACTAAACATTAGAATCAGGTGTTATTGTAGGACACTAAACATTAGAATCAGGTGTTCTTGTAGGACACTAAATATTAGAATCAGGTGTTATTGCAGGACACTAAACATTAGAATCAGGTGTTATTGCAGGACACTAAACATTAGAATCAGGTGTTATTGTAGGACACTAAACATTAGAATCAGGTGTTATTGTAGGACACTAAACATTAGAATCAGGTGTTCTTGTAGGACACTAAATATTAGAATCAGGTGTTATTGCAGGACACTAAACATTAGAATCAGGTGTTATTGCAGGACTAAACATTAGAATCAGGTGTTATTGCAGGACACTAAACATTAGGATCAGGTGTTATTGTGACACTAAACATTAGAATCAGGTGTTACTGTAGGACACTAAACATTAGAATCAGGTGTTATTGCGGGACACTAAACATTAGATTCAGGTGTTATTGCAGGACACCAAACATTAGAATCAGGTGTTATTGTAGGACACTAAACATTAGAATCAGGTGTTATTGCAGGACACTAAACATTAGATACTCTGGTCACATCACCAACAAGTGCGCCAGACCAAGCAGCACATCAGACCATAAAATCTACTGACATCAGTTCAGAATAGAAAACTACAGTTGGTACAACCGAGTAAACAAGATCCACTGGTCTTGCTTCAACAATCAGGCAGGAGACAGGGGGAAAGGGCATAAAGAACGATGCACCGACAACACCGCAGAATGGACAGGGAAGCCATCGGCTGAGATCCAGGGCTTAGCACACAGCCGACAGAACTGAAAGAACCTGGCGAGTTGTTCAGTGTGGTGCCCTATGGACTCCACCGAATGAAGGGAGAAGAAGACCGGAACACCTGCAAGGTATACGTCTTCACGCTCTATCAAGAAAGCGAAAAGAATACAGGTCTTTTGAAAAACCGGGTTTTGTTTGTTTGGTGAAAAGGCCGGTGTAACAGCCCATTCTACCCCCCCCCCCCCCCCGTCTGGAACTTACCCCGGTGTAAGTCTGGGCTAGCCTGCTTTTACCCCCGGGGTCATTCCAGGACTAGCTGGAACTTACCCCCAGTCATCTACATTGTACAAGGTACACAGGCACTCAGAGGACACTAATTAGCTGTAAAAATTGTTAAAATCTCTGATATACATTAAAGTGACCAATGGTCAGTGACACTGACCACTGGTTGTTGCATTGGCACAAGGTATATAAACACTCATGAGACACTGATAACTGTAAAATAGTCGAAATATCTGATTTACGTCATAGTGACCAGGGTCAGTGGCACTGACCACCAGTCGTCTGCATTGTACAAGGTACACAGGTACTCGGGAGACTATAATTAGCTGTGAGATAAAATCTTCGATTTACGTCATAATGACCAGTAGTCAGTGGCTGACCACAAGTAATCTACATTGTACAAGGTACACAAGCACTCGGGAAACACTAATTAGCTGTTAAATAGTTTAAAATCTCCGATTTACGCCATAATGACCAGTGGTCAGTGGCACTGACCTCTAGTCATCTGCATTGTACAAACTAAGGTACACAGGTACTCAAGAGACTCTAAATAGCTGTAAAATAGTTAAATGAGGCAAACCGGGATGAAGCAACAACGATACGTGGTCACAACGACTCGTGGTCACAACGACATTTTGTCACAACTACGCTTGGTCACATTGGCACTTGGTAACATTGGCATGTAGCCGTCTTTCCTTCCCACGCATGCAAGGGTGTACTCACACACCCGAATATTGACCCACGCGTGTAAGCTAGCGTGAGAAATCTTAATACGTATCTGTTAGTGAACCAGGTGTGTGTGGGGGGGGGGGGGGGGGGGAAGTAGGAGGTCCATCTATTGAGAAGAGTCTCTAGAACTACACTTTGTCTAAACCCAACTGACTGTATATAGGAAATGGGAGGAGAGGGGGGTAAACATGCAGGCTAACACACTTTTTTTTTTTTTTAAGGCGAGTGTGCGTGTTGGGAAAAGGCAGAGGAAAACCCTGAATAACCCTCTCTTGTTTGAAGGGTGGGGTGGGGTGGAGGAAGATTCCAAATAGTCCTGGATTGACCCTTTGGGGGGGGGGGGGGGGGGTAAATCCAGTCTAACCCAAACTTACTCCCTGGGGGGTAAGTTCCAACTAGGGGGGGGGGGGGGGGGGGGGGGTAAGTTCTAGCTAGTCCTAGAATGACCCCCGGGGGTAAAAGCAGGCTAGCCCAGACTTACCCCGGGGTAAGTTCCAGAGGGGGGTAAGAACGGACTGTTACACCGGTCCCTGAAACATGTGTGAAATAACTGACAAGACTCAAAAAGTCAGGTCCGTTTTCCCTTTAGGCCTGTGCAAGGGAGACACAACGTGTGGCTGCACCGATAGAAATCATGTCCATAGTGTCCCAAGAACACCGGTGTCGTATATAATATTGTCGCTCATAAAATCGTGTGTCGCAGCGACAGTATTTCCCGGGAAATACTGCAGCTGGTTCATGAAAAATTATCGCTGAGCGACATAATTTCATAAAAATTGGAAGCGCGACAGGATTTCACGAGAAATGTCCATAAAATCGTGTCGTTGCCTAAAAATAAAATCATGTCGCAGCGACAGCATTTCATGTAAAAAGTTGCTGCCGTAGAAAAGTTGTCGCTCTGAGACAGCATTTTCCGTAAAAAAAAAAAAACGACGTCAAAGACATGTTCGGTCTCTGCCCCGACTCTACCCCACCTCCCTCTCTCATGGTTTTACGTACGTATCAGTTGCCCTATTGTCTTTCTGTCTATGATTTTATTTGTGTCTGCTTGACTGTCGGTCTATCTTTCGGTCTCTTTTTGTTTTTTTCTCGCTCATTCTCTTTATGTATCGCCCTCCTCCCTATCTGTTTGACTCTTTTTAGAGATCACTCTGTCCATCAAACTGTCAGTCAGTTGGTCTCTGCCTTCCCCGCCCCCTTCCCCCCCCCCCCCCCTCCCCCCTCTCTCTCTCTCTCTCTCTCTCTCTCTCTCTCTCTCTCTCTCTCTCTCTCTCCCCTCTCCCCTCTCTCTCTCTCTGGGACGTGCAAGCAAGTGTGCGTGTATGTGGAGAGAGCGTGACAGTGTGTGTGTGTGTGTGTGTGTGTGTGTGTGTGTGTGTGTGTGTGTGTGTGTGTGTGTGTGTGTGTGTGTGTGCGTGCGCGCGCGTGCGTGCGTGCGTGCGTGCGTGCATGTGTGTGTGTGTGTGTGTGTGTGTGTGTGTGTGTGTGTGTGTGTTTGGACCCTGAAACAACTGCATTCATGCTCAAATATAGTTGTGATTCATTTGTCCATAATCACGCAATTTCTCTCTCCTTCCCTCCCTCCCTCTCTCTCTCTCTCTCATTCTCTCTTTCTCCCTCCCTCTCCCTCCCTCCCCCTCCCTCCCTCTCTCTCTCATCTCTCTCTCTACCTCCCCCCCTCTCTCTCATTTCTCTCTCTCTCTATCCCTCCCTCTCTGTCTCTCTCATATTCTCTCTCTCTCATATTCTCTCTCATATATTCTCTCTCTCTCTCTCTCTCTCTCTCTCTCTCTCTCTCTCTCTCTCTCTCTCTCCTAGGATACCCCCGTGTCAGCTATCACTTTACATACCCCACCCACTATAAACATCTTCTCGTGGGACGATACGCTTTCCCCTAGACAATTGAATAGAACCCTTAAGACTTCTTCCCACAAACCCTGCAAGTTACACAATCATGTCTTTGCAGAAGTGTATATGCGTGTTTGAGTGTGTTCGTGTATGCCGCGCATGCGCGTTTATGTGTTCCACGTGTGTGTGTGTGTGTGTGTGTGTGTGTGTGTGTGTGTGTGTGTGTGTGTGTGTGTGTGTGTGCGTGCGTGTGTGTGTGTGTAAGAGAGAGAGAGAGAGAGAGAGACTATGCACACACGCATGTACATACGCATGCCTGGGCACACACGCACACAAACTCACACACATACATTTTCCTCACTCATGCACTCCCGTACAGCACAGGAGGGACACAAACCGTTGAAGGAGGTGTGATAGGTCAGAGATACAGGAGGGACACAACCTGTTGAAGGAGGTATGATAGGGGTCAGATGGATGGAGCAGAGAGAGGTCAAAGCCGAGGAAACAAATCATATAATTATCCCTATAATATTACATAATAGGGTGACAGGGATATGTGAATGTCAATATGGATAGTCATGGGAAGACATATGGATAGTCATGGGAAAAAAAAAACCGCACTAATGGATATCCTAATTCATTACATGCTAAACCCAACTCTTAAAACTCCTTTCCTTCTGCCTCAAATATCTCCGAATTTCTGATTTGAAGCTTATTTTAAAGAAGAAACAAAAAAAAAAAAAAAAAAAGAAAATATGTAGTAGTTCCATGGCATTATAGTATACAAGTCAAGTAAACTTTATTCAAGTCAAGTCAAGTAAACTTTATTATCTCAATTTGAGAAATTATTTTTGTGGTCACACACATTCACAGCAAATAAAACAATAATTTAGCCACATTACCATTTTCTCACATATGACATACATTCATATAGAGGAATTTGGATTTCAATTAAACATCTTCTCGGTTCATGAAATCAATGGACAGGGGAATAAAACTTTGTTTACTTATTACAAGTTGCAACTTTTGGGACTGCTCATTATTAATAGGCCTAAATAGTGTACGACGAACAAAGAGAAATAACTATGACAATGATATTTGAGAAATTTGCGTTATTAGCTATTTAACCGCTTCGACCTTATTGGAGTATGTGACCTTTTTACTTTTTAACTTCGCAGCATCACAAAACGAACACATGCCTTTGATCTTGGTCAAAAGGAACTTAATCTTTTGAAAATTTCGGGTCTGTCTTCTACCGCAAGACTTCAGAGGTTCAAGATCCAGCTTTGTCGGCAGTATGTGTGCGTGCGTGCGTGCGTGCGTGCATGCGTGCGTGTGTGTGTGTGTGTGTGTGTGTGTGTGTGTGTGTGTGTGCTGGCTGAATCATAAATCACAGATGGCAAAGTATCTTATTACTTGATGATGATGATGATGATGATGATGATGATGATGATGATGATGATGATGATGATGATGATGGTTCACAAAGGGCTGATTGTGATTCATTCAATTGGCCCTACACAGTTTTCCTTTCTATGAAAGAGTAAGTCAAAATGATTAATGCAGAGAGCTCTACTCACTCTTTTAAAAGTAAGCAGAAATGGACTCCTTGTAAAAAAAAAAAAAAAAAAAAAAAGTACAACCAACTAGGCTGCAAATAAACAATTCTCCAATGAAAAATGTTTTAGGCCTTCAGTTAGAAGTAACGTGTCTTGTCCAGAAATGTGGGACCTACTTGAAAGGTTAGTTACTTTCGTTTGTTCCCCTGTAAGGGAAGATTGGTTAATGCGGGCCACTAGATAAATTGGGCTGGTGCTAATATGAGAAAACTACGATGAGATAAGTTCAGATCTTTTGCGTGCTGCCTTGTCACCATGCGTAACTTCCTCTGCTAGAAATCCATGGCTGGTCGCGGAGGAGGATACCAACCGTAAGCATTACAAACATTTTGTACTAATTCTTTACCTGTATGGTTGTGTTAAAATTAAAGACATGGCTAAAATAATAGGAATTGTTTGCTTTCTGTTTCAACGAATTCTAACATATTATAAACGCCCTTGAAACAGAGAGTAATATTTTGATGTGCTGCCATGGTAGAGGATTTTTAGTGACCATGGACAAAATGGTTAAGATGAACTCCCCCTGATGGGCTAAGTTGGGCCAGTGGCTCAATTAAGCCTACCGTGATCAGTTTATGCCCACTTCATTAGGAGTTGATGGCGGCTGTTTTTTTTTTCTCGTGATCAGTAATTAATGATAGAGCCTGATGTGTGTATGTGTGTGTGTGTGTGTGTGTGTGTGTGTGTGTGTGTGTGTGTGTGTGTGTGTGTGTGTGTGTGTGTGTGTGTGTGTGTGTGCGCGCGCGTGTGTGTGTGTGTGTGTGAGTGCGCGCGCGCGCGCATGCATACATGAATACACATGTGAGGCATCCACTTGTTTAGAAGAAACATATCCAAATATTGACGGTGCTTTGAATGTTTCTTTTTGTTTTCGAACATTAATTCGTTTGTCTTGTTTCAAAGAAGCCATCCAAAACAAAAGATATTTATATAAATGTGTGTATGTTTCACATTTTGAACATGTTTATATATTAGGCCTTAGGTGCCTTAAAACGAGCGTAATGAAAGAAAACCCATTTTTGAACGTCACGTTCGCATTTTTTTTTTTCTGCGTTGTTTGTTTCATTACACTAGATAAAAGATTTAGAAAAGAAATGGATTATCCTTTTAACCAAATACTATGTTAATTGATTTCAAATCACGGCTTCCTTGGAGATTTGAATGCCTTAAAAGGACAGCAGTAAAACAAAGCCAAATGATACCTGAAGCTCTGCATTATGGCATCTGATAACTTTTGGGTTACTTGTGACTAAAATGGGTTACTTTGACTCGTTTGTAAATCCATGATTTTAAGTGCCTAGAAGCACTGCAATTAAAGCAAGACAATTGAAAGTATCTGTTCTGCGATTTGGCTTGTATTAGCTTTTAGACTCTATTACATTTGTGTTTCTGTTCTGACAATTAAGGATAATAATTTACTTTTAAAGTTTAGTTTATGAATGTGTTGAGACCGTAGGTGTCTTTAAATGGATTATCGAATAAGCTCACACATCTTATTATGGCCAACAGACAAACAATATTGGTTTGGGTTTATGAATAATGCGTGTCGGTTAATATAGGTCCGTGGCCCAATATTTACCACTCCCTGGTCCATTTAACCCGAAATGATGTCTAAAGTGGGCTTCCTTTTCTTTAAGAATTTAAGATTTCTTATATAGAACTTTTTGAAATAAAGATAGCCATTTGATGGCTGTACTATATGAAGCTCTTAGGTAAGCTTTACAAATAATTAACCTTGAGTGAAGTAAAATTACTGAAGGAGGTAGGGCTGCCTTTCTTAGGGGTTCTAACTTACCCAGCCTTCCCCTGCTTTCGTTGTGCTGAATGTCCTAGGCCTACGATATTGATAAAAACTTTACATTTCACAGCACACACACACACACACACACACACACACACACACACACACACACACACACACACACACACACACACACACGTTCACAAACGCACATACACACACACACACACACACACACACACACACACACACACACACACACACACACACACACACACATTCACGTGTGGAAATATGACTTTCGTCGAAAAAATTTATGATAAAAATCACTTGCGACAATTTTTTATTACATGGCAGCCTGCATTATTTTCTGTGATATTTTGACGCTCAACTGCGGCGACGTTTTCTTGACTTTGCAGAAAAAAAATCGTCGCTGTGAAATATTAACGCTGTGACCATATATTTCACAGGAAATGTTAACTCTAGCAGCAAGATTTTACATGAAAATGTGCCGCAAGCGACAGCATTCACTGACTACAATATTTCACAGTGTCCTGTCGCAAAAAAAACTGTCGCAAAATTTCGAGCGACAGTATTTTATGGACAGCTACAATATTCTACAGGACATTTTTTCGGGAAAAGTTGTCGCGCGACAATTTTTTTCCAGCAAATATTGTCGCTGCAACAATATTTCACGTGAAATGCTATCGCTGCGATACAATTCCACTCTCTCTCTCTCTCTCTCTCTCTCTCTCTCTCTCACACACACACACACACACACACACACACACACACACACACACACACACACACACACACACACACGCACACGCGCGCGCGCGCGCGCGCGCGCGCGCGCGCGCGCACACACACACACACATACGCGTGTGCACACACACAACACACACACACACACACACACACACACACACACACACACACACACACACAGAGAGAGAGAGAGAGAGAGAGAGTGCAGGAGTACGATTACGCGTAACATTGGCATTAACGTTTTGACAGATGCTAAAATGGATTCAAATGAGACCCTACATCCGCACTCTACTCTTTGCTATCTTTGCAGGCAGCTGGCAGTTAATATCAAGATCTCTGTGTGTCTGAAACCATGTAACCCCACTTTTGTTTTCACCTGCATCCATTGGCTGGTTTGTCAATCTGCATGAATACAGACAGAAGAGAGAGTGATTGCCTGTCCACTAACTCAGACATGATCCAACAGTCTGTCCACCAACATGGAAATGATCAAACAG
The DNA here is from genome assembly GCA_016801955.1 of Conus betulinus. NCBI lineage: Eukaryota > Metazoa > Mollusca > Gastropoda > Neogastropoda > Conidae > Conus > Conus betulinus. The sequence goes on from JADBJO010000945.1 coordinate 248,629, forward strand.
TCTCTCTCCACCAACATGGAGATGGTCCAACAGTCTCTGTCCACCAACATGGAGATGATCAAACAGTCTCTGTCCACCAACATGGAGATGGTCCAACAGTCTCTGTCCACCAGCATGGAGATAGTCCAACAGTCTCTGTCTATCAACATGGAGATGGCCCAAGAGCCTCTGTCCTCTAATATATGGACATGGTCCAACAGTGTATGTCCACAACAGGGAGATGGCGCAACAGTGTATGTCCACAACATGGAGATGGCGCAACAGTGTATGTCCACAACGTGGAGATGGCGCAACAGTGTATGTCCACAACGCGGGAGATGCGCAACAGTGTATGTCCACAACTTGGAGGTGGTCCAACAGTCTGTCCACCAACCTGGAGATGGTCCAACATTGTATGTCCACCAACATGGAGATGGTCCAGCAGTCTGTCCACCAACATTGAGATGGTCCAACAGTCTGTCCACCAACATGGAGATGGTCCAACAGTCTGTCCATCAACATGGAGATGGCCCAAAAGTGTATGTCCACCACCATGGAGATGGTCCAAACAGTGTATGTCCACGAACATGGAGATGGTCCAGCAGTCAGTCTGTCTACCAACATGGAGATGGTCCAACAGTCTGTATACCAACATGGAGATGGCCCAACAGTCTGTCCATCAACATGGAGATGGCCCAACAGTGTATGTCCATCAACATGGAGATGGTCCAAACAGTGTATGTCCACCAACATGGAGATGGTCCAAACAGTGTATGTCCATCAACATGGAGATGGTCCCAGCAGTGTGTCTGTCCAACATGGAGATGGTCCAACAGTCTGTCTACCAACATGGAGATGGCCCAACAGTCTGTCCATCAACATGGAGATGGCTCAACAGTATATGTCCACCAACATAGAGATGGTCCAAACAGTGTATGTCCACCAACATGGAGATGGTCCAACAGTCTGTCTACCAACATGGAGTTTGTCCAATAGTCTGTCCACCAACATGGAGTTGGTTCAACAGTCTGTCCACCAACATGGAGATGGTCCAACAGTGTATGTCCACCAATATGGAGTTGGTTCAACAGTCTGTCCACCAACATGGAGATGGTCCAACAGTGTATGTCCACCAATATGGAGTTGGTTCAACAGTCTGTACACCAATATGGAGATGGTCCAAACAGTTATGTCCACCACCATGGAGATGGTCCAACAGTGTATGTCCACCAACATGGAGATGATCCAACAGTCTGTCCACCAACATGGAGATGGTCCAACAGTGTATGCCTACCAACATGGAGATGGTCCAAACAGTTATGTCCACCACCATGGAGATGGTCCAACAGTGTATGTCCACAACACAGAGATGGTCCAACGGTGTATGTTTACCAACATGGAGATGGTCCAACAGTGTATGTCCACAACATGGAGATGGTCCAACAGTCTGTCTACAACATGGAAATGGGTCCAACAGTGTATGTCCACCAACATGGAGATGGTCCAACAGTGTATGTCCACAACATGGAGAAGGTCCAACAGTCCGTCTACCAACATGAGGATGGTCCAATAGTCTGTCTACCAACATGGAGATGGTCCAACAGTGTATGTCACCAACGTGGAGGTGGGTCCAACAGTGTATGTCCACCAACATGGAGATGGTCCAACAGTGTATGTCCACCAACATAGTGATGGTCCAACAGTGTGTGTCCACCAACGTGGAGATGGTCCAACATTGTATGTCCACCAACATAGAGATGGTCCAACAGTCTGTCCACCAACATGGAGAGGTCCAACAGTCTGTCCACCAACATGGAGATGGTCCAAACAGTGTCCACCAACATGGAGATGGTCCAAACAGTGTATGTCCACCAACATAGAGATGGTCCAACAGTGTATGTCCACCAACATGGAGATGGTCCAACATTGTATATCCACCAACATAGAGATGGCCCAACAGTCTGTCCACCAACATGGAGATGGTCCAACACTATGTCCACCAATGTAGACATGGCCCAACAGTCTGTCCACCAACATGGAGATGGTCCAACAGTGTATGTCCACAACATGGAGATTGTCCAACAGTCTGTCCACCAACATGGAGATGGTCCAACAGTACATGTCCACCAACATGGAGATGGTCCAAACAGTGTATGTCCACCACAATTTAGATGGTCCAACAGTGTATGTCCAACATGGAGATGGTCCAAACAGTGTATGTCCACCAACATGGAGATGGTCCAACAGAGTATGTCCACCAACATGGAGATGGTCCAACAGTGTATGTCCACCAACATAGTGATGGTCCAACAGTCTGTCCATCAACATGGAGATGGTCCAACAGTCTGTCCACCAACATAGAGATGGTCCAACAGTCTGTTCACCAACTTAGAGATAGTCCAACAGTCTGTCCACCAACATAGAGATGGCCCAGCAGTTTCTGTCCACCAACATAGAGATGGTCCAACAGTCTCATTCCACCGACATGGAAATGGTCCAACAGTCTCTGCCTACCTAGAAGGAGATTGTCCAGTAGTTCCTCTCTCTTCATTTGTTTCTTTGTTTTTATCTATCTATATCCATGCATCAATCCATCCATCCATCTAAAGAATGCAAGACAGGAGTATTAAAGAGTCAACTGACAATGATTGTTGCACACACACACACACACACACACACACACACACACACACACACACACACACACACACACACACACTCACACACACACACACCCATGCCAGTTACGTCTTTCCTTGTGCCTGTTGCTTTCTTTCGCCCCTTAGCAATATTTCGCAAACACTACAAAAACCTGTAATTACGAAACTTGGAGTTTAAAATGAAACGTGATCAATCGAAAAAACCCATTAGATTTCCAGGATTATTATATATATATATATATATATATATATATATATATATATATATATATATATATATATATATATATATATATATATATCCAAATATATACCGATATATATATATATAAGGGGTCGAGCATTTTAAGAATTTTATTAGGCATTTTAGTGGTATTCTTGATATATATATATATATATATATATATATAAATATATATATATATATATATATATATATATATATATATATATATATATATATGTCATTGTAAATAGCTTCACTTGTCCTCGTCTACTTCACAAGAAAAGTACGACAAAGTTTTAATGGAATGTGACGTCATCATGGATGTTCATGTCATTGCAACTTAGCATCATTTGTCCTAGCCCATGAAACTAAAGGTTGATTTAACTAATAATTATGTCTGGTCTAGTCATGCTCTCTCTCTCTCTCTCTCTCTCTCTCTCTCTCTGTGTGTGTGTGTGTGTGTGTGTGTGTGTGTGTGTGTGTGTGTGTGTGTGTGTGTGTGTGTGTGTGTGTTCGCGCAAACAGTAAGCATTTGTGTTCTACCTTAGGAATCTACGCTTTTACCTGAGTGTCCATCTTGTGTGCGCGAGTGTGTGTGTGTGTGTGGGGTGGGGGGGGGGGGGGGGGGGGGGGGGGGGGGGGGGGGGGGGGGGGGGGGGGGGGGGGGTGCTACAGTTGAAAGGATTACTGCAAGAATGTGAAGAAGATTTAGCATTGCTTTACAAAGCCAATGTGCGTTAGGCCTAGACTTGTGCATTTGCTCCGATGAGCACGAGAGAGAGAGAGAGAGAGAGAGAGAGAGGAGAGAGAGAGAGAGAGGAGAGAGAGAGAGAGAGAGAGAGAGAGAGAGAGAGAGAGAGAGGCTGAAAGAGGGAGTGAGACGAAAGAGTGATGAAGGGGGAGGCGAGTTTCTGCAAAATTATCTTAACAAGCGCGGAAAAAATATAATTATGGAAAAACATAGAGGGAGACAGAGGGATAGAAAGGGGTGGGGATCGGATGGGTGCGAAGACACAGACAGACAAAGGCAGAGAGAATGAGTGAATGTAGAGAGAGCGCGCGCGCGTGTGTATGTGTGTGTGTGTGTGTGTGTGTGTGTGTGTGTGTGTGTGTGTGTGTGTGTGTGTGTGTGTGTGTGTGCGTGTGTGTGTGTGCGCGTGTGCCTACGTAAGTGCGTGTGCGTGTGCGTTTGCGCGCTGTAGTGTGTATGCGCATTCGCGCGCTAGCGCGGACGAAAGTACGGTCTGCGTGTGTGTATACATATACATACAAATATGTATATATATATATATATATATATATATGTGTGTGTGCGCGCGCGCGCGCGTGCGCGTGACGGTGACTGTATCACATACGTAATTTATGCAAACAGATGGACGTCAACAACAGAAGCAGCCATCCCCTTAACTGTCCCTCTCTTGGATCAAGACTCTTTCAGAGGCACGCAGAGAGAGAGAGAGAGAGAGAGAGAGAGAGAGAGAGAGAGAGAGAGAGAGAACAAGTGCGTCGTCAGAACGAGCACCTTGCTCTCCTCCACTGGCTAATTTACGAGACAACTTGTCACACGGACGAAATCTGCCAAGACCATTCCCTGCTGGTGACAGGCGCCCTTGGGGGCCTGAGGTCGGAGTGTAGGGGAGGGCGACAGTGGTGCACCTCGCTACAGGCCGTCAGGGACACCCCTTCTGGCTCCACGGTTCCAGTGCTCATCGATTTGTGCACCAGCCGACCGCAAAGAGCTTTGTTAGTCCGATTTGTCCCTCCCCCTTCCCCCTTCTTCCGCCTTCACCCCTCCCTTTTTTTTTTCTTTTTTTTTTCTCTCCAGTTCGACCCTACAATGCAAACTGACGCTGCTACTGTAGCAGGAAAAGTGCACGGAGTCATTTCTCGCTGCGCCAACCGGTTTTCGATCGACCATTTCATTTTGCGCTCGGCATAAATTTAGAATATACAAAAATAAAAATGAATAAATACATATTTTTTTTTCAAATGCAGTATGTAAATGACCTCTACGACTAGACCCCTATATGTAAGTCAAACGTCACTTTAAAACGGACAAAGAGTGCACAATCTGAACAGTATGGACGGGGGGGAAGGAAGGGAGAAAAAAAAAAAAAAGGAGGGGGGGGGGAGGGGGCTTTTTTTTTTTCCAGAAAAAAAGGTAGGTAAATGTGCCGCAAGAAAGCAAGAAAAAACGGTGAAACGACTGTAAAGGAAAGCAACCATGGAGAACACAATCTCACCCCGCACAGTGGAGTGTAGGAACATTGTATTCCTTGGACCTTCTGGATAACAGGACGTTGATCTCACCATCTAATGCAAAGTGACCAAGAAAGAGAAAACCAGCAATGTCTAAATCTAAATCTGAAACAAAGAAACAAACAGAAAAACAAATAAAATGAAATCAGGAAGCTTGAAACGAACAGCCCGACATTACGACATTAAAACAACAACAATGCAATTCATACACCACACCCGACAGCAAACAGCAGCAGAGAAACTTTTTACTATGCTGTTTAGAAAATAGATTATAAACCTGACAACGGAAAGAGAACATTTTAAACGTGAAAGAAAAAAAAGAAAAGTGCTATTAGCAATCAAATGCTAAAACAAAAACCTCTATTTATAAACCCTCAATCAAAACTTAAAAAAAAATGTTCATAAACCCAACGGTTGAAAGGACAAATAAGGCTTGATAATCAAACAGACAGAGCAGCAGCAGTATTTTTGTTTCAGTAGCCTACAAAAAGCAACTGGCGGTTTAAACATAATACCACCCACAAACACACCCATAAAGTTTGGACAAGAGATGTTAAAAAAAAAAAAAAAAAAAAAAACGAAAGAAAAAAAGAAAATGAATAAAGTAAAATAAATAAATGAATAAATGACCACCTCGATTGAAGCGGGGAGAAAACACACAAACTTTTAGTCAGATAATTCCGAACCTCTGCTGACGGGATGGTGAATCCAACCGACGCATTGATTTCAGTATAATTATACAACAACACACATCAAGAACCAGGTGATGTTATTGTTGTTGCTGCCGTTGTTTTGTTTGTTTTTCACACAACAAGAACCAGACGATGTTATTGTTGTTGTTGCTGCTGTCTTATTGCAGCCGTTGTTATTGTTTGTCTTTCACTTCACAAGAACCAGCTGATGTTATTGCTGTTGTTGCTGCTGTCTTGTCGCTGTCGTTGTTATTGTTTGTCTTTCACTTCACAAGAACCAGATGATGTTGTTGTTGTTGTCGCTGCTGGTTTGTGTGTTTGTTTTCAGTCTCATCTTGTCCCTATCACCTGCACATCTCATTCCAGCTCCCCCCAAACCGACCATACCCAGCAAGCTCCGTCGCAGTCCTAGCCCCAGGAATCTACACAGAGCCCTCAATGTCAGGCTGCAACGAGGCAACCCACCAAAGGAGACACTGTTCTGTCATTCTCTCGGCAGGAGCCGCTCTCTCGGCAGGAGCCGCTGGGGCCTAGAAAAACAAAGAGCACAAAATATTCTTAAGAGCCATTCTCAACTCTTTCCCATGGGTGCCTGGTAGGTGGTTAGAACTCCCAGTTCGCAATCAACAGTCGCGAGTTCGAATTAGGCCAGCATGAAAAAAAAAAAAAAAAAAAAGAAAATTATTCGAACCATCTGAATGTGCTATCGCTCTGATGGTGTCATGTTCGGAAAAAAAAAAAACCATTATCTTTACTTCTCCCTCCTCCCCCCCCCCCCCCCCCCCCCCCCCCCCCCCTTCCCTTCCCCGCCGTCCTTCTCACTTCCCCCTGAAATGTGTATCCTACCACCAGACACATCACCGAAATCAGATGAGAACGTTAAACCTGAATGTAAGGTAAGTGCCTCTTTCTCTCATTTTTCAAGGTCTGGTATGTTGCGAGTCCGCGCGCAACGGCGCGACGGTTTGATCGACAACGTCTTCCCTATGGACGTGGAGAGTAGCCAGAGTGGCAGGCAGGTAGAGTTCAACAACGTCTTCAACGGACAGTTGGAAACCCCGTGCGGCAGGTTGTGGTGAGAGCTCTCCATGCAACGACATCGTCCACTTGACTGAAGCGGGGGTGCTTCACCCGTGTGAGGCCCCTCGCTTACCTGCCGGACAAACACTGTGGACTCAGTGGTTAGAACGCTGACATGGACGGGTAGAGTAACGATGTTCGCGCAATTCCTCTTCATTCCTCTTCGGTGTAGCTACTCAGACCGGCTATGGTGATGATGACACCTCTGTCTCTGACTGTCTCTGTCTCGGTTCGTGTGTTTGCCTGTCTTGTCCGTCTGTCTCGCTGTCTCTGTGTCTGTCTCTCTGGTCTCCGTATGTATGTATATACTTCTGGTTTGACGCGCGCGCGCGCGCGCGCGCGCGCGCGCGCGCGTGTGTGTGTGTGTGTGTGTGTGTGTGTGTGTGTGTGTGTGTGTGTGTGTGTGTGTGTGTTTGTGCATGCGCATGCGCGCGTCAGATACCATCATGTCTCTGCGTCGCTCCTGTGTCTCTGTGTGTGAGTGTGTATGTGTCTGTCTGTCTGGCTCTGTCTCTCCCTTTGCGTTTCTGTCTCCGTCTGTGTTCATATGTGTGTGTACATTCCTGGGAGGGTCTGTCTGTCTCTCTGTGTGTGGGAGGAATCTCTCTGAAGACTTTCTGCTGCTCCCTTGAATTTCTTCCAAACTGATCTAAACAAAATTCATCCTCAACCTCAAATGAAACGAAAAATGGATTTCTTCCCTCCCTCCCCTGAAAAATGACGACGGGCTAAATGTCTTGGGGGGGGGAAAAGATCTTAATGGAATCGACAGTCTGAAAGAAAGACGACGTTGCTGGAGGTGCGAGGGCTGTGCTCGATATGGGCTGCCCCTGTCTGTATGACACCTGCTTCGGCCTTGAAGTTGGTGGAGTAAAAGCCGGTTGCGAGTGAGATCCTTTTTTTCTCTCCCTCCTGGATACTTGATGTAGATTCCGGCACCACCATTCCTCACTGCCTGTTCAGCAGATCCGTCTGTATATACATGGGTCCAGCTGTCTTGGGGATAGCAGTTGTTGATGTGTTCCATGGTGTGGGACTTCTTCTCAGGGCTGCTTTGCGAGTCTTTTTTAGCCAACGCCAGGGACGCTGCACTGTATGAGGGGTCGACTATCCTCCTTCCATGTCGGGTTCTCAAGGACCTGTGGGATCTCTCTGGGTTCATGATCCAAGATGTCTTCGTATCTTCTTTCAAGGAACCTCAACTGGTGGATGAAACTTCCTCTTTTCAGCCTTCCTTTTGTTGGCTGTGACATCCTGTCCTTCACTGGGTGTCCTGGGAGTCTTTTGAACTTGGCCGCCTGGACAAGTAGCTTCGTGTCTCATCTGTCCTCAAGAGGTTCCAACCCTGTGATGGTCTCCAGTTCCTTGATGAGGGTTGACTTCATGGCTCCAGTGATGATTCTGGTGGCCTGGTTCTGCACTTTGCTCACCTTGTCAAAGTTAGACTTGGCGGCAGTGCCCCACGCTGTCACACCGTATCCCAGAACTGGCCTGACTCTTCCGGCGTACATCTTCTTGAGGATTCCGGCATCTGCACCCCAAGTTGTGCCTGCCAGCTTCTTCACAAGTGCTAAAGCGCACTTATGACTGCCAGAGACAAAGAACTGAACGACCTATCCACTGCCCTTATCTCCCTATGCAGAGCCGGCACAGTCGTTCTACAGTGGATCCCTTCCCACTGCAACGTACTTGGCAACAAGGTTGCAGACACTCTGGCTAAAGAGGGCAACAAAGAAACAGGAAGAAAAGTCCACAACCCTCAAGGAAGCCAAGACAATCATCAAAGCCAGACAGCAGAGCAAGTGGTTGCAGGAGCATCCACGTTTCAATAGACATGACCCGTGCCACCTACTAACAAGATCAGAGCAGGTGGCCATCTTCAGGCTGCGGACAGGCCACAACCGCCTGAACTATCACCTCTTTACCAAGTTCAGGATCGGTCAGTCAGACAGTGCCCATGCCAGACCGGCAGTATG
>JADBJO010000945.1:272500-280000 GCA_016801955.1 Conus betulinus
CGGAAATAAACAAAACGAAAAAAAAAACAAAACAAACAAAAAAAAAAAAAAAAAAAAAAAAACCCGATAAGGATTGCTTTAAAAAATCTTTTCCCCGTAATATCTTGTATCAGCTGGAAATTCTTTCTTTCTTTCAGGAGCTAAAAAAATCACCTCTGGTGGAACGTCTCTGAACGGGTTTTCATGGAGTATGTTATTGAATGTTTATGTCCGACATCCTGCAAGTCCCAACACTCTGAAAGGACATGTTTTATGGTGAGTTGTACATCGCATGGAATGCACTACAGAGCTTCTTCTTCATCAGAGAAAGATGCGAGTGGACGTAAAAACAGTGACATGACTGTCATTGGCACAAAACCTTTTTGCTTTTTTTCCCCCCAGCTACCGCTGCCCACCAACTTTTCGTGGAAAGGTCAGTTTGGCCGTTGATATGGATGACACGCATATAGACTGCAAGCATCCTCCCAGAAAATCGAAGGAATCAGTGTAAAACTGCTCGATTGGTGTTCGATTAAAAGACGCAGGAATCGAATGATTAGCGCCAGCTGTCAGCCCTTCTTCGGTCGCGTCTCTCCCGAGCAGAAAGCCCGTTGTGTAAACGAGAGTGTGGACAGGAAAACGTTTAGAGCTTGGTCTTTGAGGATTAGTGCTATATAAACACTCTCAACACACACACACACACACACATACACACACACACACTACTGTCTCGGACACACACACGCGCGCGCGCGCGCGCACACGCACGCACGCACACACACACACACACACACACACAGAGTGAGCGAGCAAGCGAGCGAGCTAGCGAGCTAGCGAGAGAGAGAGAGAGAGAGAGAGAGAACTCTTGAAAAGTTTGGACTGTTCTGAGTTTGTTAACCCTGTACCAACCGTCTCGCCAAAGACATTAGACGTATGGGAACTTTGGATTTCACATCAGCATGAGGAATAGAGAACAATTTCTGTATTTGTGGCATTCTCGGCAAGTCGATTCGTCTTCTCATCGCTTCAAATTCCAGCATGACCGGGAATCCAAGCAAAAGAAAAAAGAAGGAAAGAAAAAAAGAAAGAAAAAGAAGAGAGAGAGAGAGAGAGAGAGAGAGAGAGAGAGAGAGAGAGAGAGAGAGGGGGGGGGGGGGGGGGGGGGGGGAGCTTATGCCGCGATGTTCCCGAGGGGATTTCTCAGATGGGAGTGACCAGGTCAGTATATCAATATCTATGGCAGTCAGCGCAATCATCTTGGATACATCACGGCTTGATGGCCTGGTGATTCAAGAGACAGCATTTGGGGTTTTCCCTGCAGAACGCTCAAAGCCTTGGAACTGACTGGCAGAGGGATATCATTGCAAAATCCCAGCACAGTACAAGTTTTTTTTTTTCCTTCTAAACCTTATTTGCGTACAGATGGAAAAACTACACTCAGCTTCACCCACACGTTAGCAGCGATTGAATCACGGTGGGTTTTTTTCTTCTTCTCCTTTTTTTTTTTTTCGACGTCTACCAATCGCAGAAGAGTTGACAGAGATCGACGAATGTCCCCCGACATATGCATTAATAAGGATAAATGTAAGAGACAAAGATGAAGTGTGAAGAATACAGATGAAGTTCAAACAAGCTTTTCGCTGATTCAGTGTCCTTCCATTTAATGTCTCTTTAACCTTCGAGACAAACACAATGGATATTTTCAGTACGGGATGGGCGGCAGAGTGCAACGCTTTTGGCATTCCGTTCAACCATGACTGCTCACGCACCAGAGAGAGTATCATCGTCTGACTGGCAGACTGCGGAGGACAAAGCAGCAACAAAAACATGCCACCTTTTGAACCAGGCGCGTATGTATGTATGTGTGTGCGTGTGTGTGTGTGTGTGTGTGTGTGTGTGTGTGTGTGTGTGTGTGTGTGTGTGAAGAGAGAGAGAGAGAGAGAGAGAGAGAGAGAGAGGGAGAGAGAGAGAGAGAGAGAGTAAAACACAGTCGTCCTGCAAGTGGACTTTTTCCTAATACACGATATTTTGCGATTGCATAATGACAGTAAACCACGATTTTAACGCTCAGAATATCTAACTGACAAGAGACAGGTGAATTAATGGAATTGTTGTAACATGGTATTAGGAAAAAATGTATCTGGGGTTTAACAGAGAAGACAATACGTCTTCCCATCTTAACCCCCGTAGCACTCCCTAAGCTTCCAGTGATGTGGTCTTTCCCGATGCCTTTAGCAACTTCACAAATATATGCGGAGAGAGTGTGTACAGGGTTGCTTCAGAAGTTGGTTGTTACGCCGCCGGTGTGCGGCGTGTGAAATTTCGCGGCCACGAGTTGCCTACGTTGGACGTAACGGTCTCCCCCCCTCCCCCTCCCCCCACCCTCCTCCTCCATCCTCCCCACCCCCTATTTCAGCTTTTCTGGTGTTAATGTTTGCACGGCGTATACTTGTGGAAGAAAATATGACAGGGTGTAATACTGCTGCTATTGTGGGCGGAATGTCAAATCTCGAAAGGTTTTGCCGCACTGTGCACACCCATTCGGTTTCAGTTTCATCAAGGAGGTGCCAGAGCGTGCGTACTAGTCCATACACGCTACACCAGTCTGCCTGAAGCATGGGAGCACGGTGTACAGGAGTGAAAGTAAGATATACAACAAAAAAGTGAATGAACGAATAACAAAAATAAACAGGAGAAGAGTCTCACGGGTGACCCATAGTAGGTTTCTGACCCACGCATTACCCAGCGAAGTGCTTAGACTTGGAAACTTGGCTAATGCCGCATGTGCCACTACTCTCTCTCTCTCTCTCTCTCACTCTTTCTCTCTCTCTCTCTCTCTCTCTTTCTCTCTCTCTCTCTCCCTGTGTGTGTGTGTGTGTGTGTGTGTGTGTGTGTGTGTGTGTGCGCGCGCGCGCGTGCATGCACGTGCGTACATACGCTCGTGAGTCTAAACGTGTCCTTGCATATTTATCTTATATGCACATGTATGCGCTTGCTTGCACATTTCCATGTATGCGAACAGCTGCTTTTGCCAGTTTATGTAAGGTAGTGTATGCATGGGCGAATATGGGGAGTGTCGGCTCTGAAAATGACAACTAACACAATGAACAAAAATAAAATAGAAGAAACAAGTACTTAAAAACAGGAACAAACCAGCAAACAAACAAAAAACACTCTGGTGCCTACCAACACAATCTCCCCCACTTAAAGGGCGTCTTTGGCAGTGACAGAGATAGGTTGTACGGTTTCCCAGTCGTTGGTACCAGCTTTGTACACAAGCGCCTGACGATGAAGCTGGTCCTCTCTGAAGATTTTCAGCAGCTGTCAAGCTCTCATACAGTTTCTTCCTGCCGTGCTGCTTGTCCACTTCACTCATTACGCCTCAATAAACGCAGACCTGCTCACACCTAGGTATAATGGCTAGACTTTAGCTGGATGCAGATAAAGGCTACTGGCTGACTTAGATAGATTCAGACATAATGGCAGACTAAGCTAGACGTAAGCATACCTGTTCACCTAACTGTATGTCTGTATAATGTGGCAGACTTAGCTAGATAAAGGTATAGCAGATAGACGTTGATAGTTGTAGATATGATGACAGGCTTAGCTGGATGTGCATGTAATGGCAGATTTTAGCTAGATGTAACTATGATGGCAGACTTAGTTAGATGTATGCATAATGGCAAACTTAGCTAGATGTAGATACAATAACGGACGTGGTTAGATGTAAATATAATGGCAGACTTAGCGAGATGTAGACATAATTGTTGACCTTGCCATATGTCGGTATAATGGCAGACTTAACTAGATATAGATATAATGGTAGACTTTGCCAGATGTAGCCATAATGACAGGTTTAGCTACATGTACGTATAATGGCAGACTTAGCTAGATGTAAATATGATGGCAGACTTAGCTAGATGTAAATATGATGGCAGACTTAGCTAGGTGTAGTCGTAATGGCAGACTTATCTAGATGTAGATTCAATGGCAGTACTAGCCAGATGTAGATATAATGGAAAACTTAACTAGATGAAGGTAGGTAAATTTTTCTTTTAACTTGCTGATGTAGATATGGTAGCAGACTTACCTAGATGTTGGTATAATGGCAGACTTAGCTAGATATAGGTACAATGGCAGGCTTAGCCAGATATAGGTATAATGACAGACTTAGCTAGGTGTAATGGCAAATTAAGCTACACACATAGATATGATGGCAGACTTATCTACATGTAGGTGCACTTACTGACCATGCTATATTTATGTACACTGGCAAACTTAAACTAGATGTAGTTTCGACTGTTGACCTAGCTAAATGTAGATATAATGATCGGACAGAGATTTTCAAATTCGAACACACGACCATCAGCTCCGCAGGTCACCCTCTAAACATTTGACTACTAGACCCTCTAGATGGAGGTATGATGGTAAACCTAGCTAAAGGTATGTGTAATAAACAGAATCAGCTAGACAGGTATAAAGGTAGCCCTAGGTATATGTAGATATGATGGCAGAAGGCAGACGTAGGTAGATGTAGATACGATAGCAAGACCAGCTAGATGTAGCTCTGATGATAGACTTAGATGTAGGTATGACAGCATACCTGGATGTAGCTTTGATGGTAAACTTACCTAGATGAAACGTGTCAGTTTAAAACTGCTGACGAGAGAGAACTCCTATTCCATCATGTGGCAAGATTGGTTATCCCCCCTCTCCCACCTCCCCTCCCCGTCTGAAAAAGCATGTAGTTCTTGTTGAAAACAAGCACAGAAGATAATTATGAAGATTTTCAAACAAAGCACTGATGTGGGTGCCTTAATTTATGGAGCGAGGCTTACCGGCTCAGTCATTCAATACTGAAGAGAAAGAGATGAGGTGACTGAATCCTCTAAAACTCTCCATGGCAATTACGATGTCGAAAAACAGCCCATTCATATTACATAATCATGACTCTAAAAGGCATCCCATAGAATCAGGTAAACTTTTTGTTAATGGTAATCTTCTTCATACGTCTTCACTAACAGGATTATAGATCTTTTGAACTCACCAACGAGCACCATAGTAGCTGTAGGAGCATTCAGTTGTTCTGATTGTGGATCATATGAATTTTGCGGAAAATATTGATTCTACGCGATTTTGAAGTATTGGTGGCTGGTTGCTATGCAACCTCGAAAAATATTGTGTCCTTTAAAGAAAAGAAGAAGAAGAAGATGATGAAGAGGAGAAGGAGGAGGAAGAGGAGAGAAGAAGAAGAAGAAGAAGAAGAAGAAGAAGATGAAGAAGAAATAAAAGAGAGAAGAACAAGAAGTGTACGAAGAGAGATCAGACAGACCAGGTGGAAAGCTATCAACATGTGACATGGTATCAGATGATATATATTTTTGATGGGTTGAAGGTGTCCGCCTATGTCCTGAACTCCATTCGTCTGAAGCAGCGAAGGAAAAGGTGACAAGGATTTCATCAGTCCTCTCCCCAAATCCTCCCGTATCTGGAGTAGGTGACGAGAATTTACAACACACCCTCCATCCAATTTGTCACCGTGTCACTTTCTTCAGGGCGGGCAAAGTCAAGTCGTGATCAACATGCAAATGACATGTCTAGCTCATGCGCTCTCTTTCTTTCCTCCTTTTTTTTTTTTTTTTTTCTTTTCTTTTGGGTCCCCGATGCGCAGACTCGGATCTACGTCACGGTGGAGCAGACGACACTGTCTTTGAAGGAGCTCTTCAAAGTCACTCGACCAATTTCTGCTGAGCGGCGGTAGAAGGGCAGATAGTGTACGGCTAGGCTGCTTGGCCTGTTGGTTCTTTCCTCTAAGGCTCAAACGCCAGAGCTGCTTCGCATTTGGCGATTCTCATCTGTCGGTGCTGCCAGCACTTTTCCACGACTGCTGCATTTTGTCGGTCTGCACAACAGGTAAAGTCTGAAAGGTGTGTTAACTGTCTGTCCACGTGTGTGGAAATTTAGACCGGACTGTGCTTTTAATATGAGGTTAATTTATATTGTTACTTTTCTTTGATGTAGATTTTCCTGACATAGGTCGTAGACGTTGGCTGTCTAGGTACAAGAAGAAGAAGACATGCTTAGTAATTTTCAGAGCTTTCTTCCTCACCCCCCAGTGAGCTGGTTATATTCGTCCTTCTTTCTTCTCTTCATCTTAGTCACGGTCTTCTTTTTCTCTCCACACATCCTCGTCCCCTCCCTTTTCATAACCTTCATCTTCTTCTTCTTGCCTGTATGTCTGTCTCTGTTGAATTTATAATCTGATTATCTGAATCTGGAATCATCTAAACCTTTTCACACTTTTTCGACCCTAACTGTATTTTTGTGTTCGTATTTGTTTGTCTCTGTCTCTGTGCCCAGTCTGTCACACACACACACACACACACACACACACACACACACACACACACACACACACACACACACACACACACACACACATTTTAGAAATAGAGAAAGGGGGAGTGGGTAGAATTTTTTGTTCATGATGATCCGTTAGTCATAAACTATGTCAAATACAACCGAGTTGAATCAGAAGGAGAGAGAGAGAGAGAGAGAGAGAGAGAGAGAGAGAGAGAGAGAGAGAGAGAGAGAGAGAGAAGGTAGTCAAAATGAAAACACAAAAACGATAATAAAAGAAAAGTGCTCTCGGAGCGGTCTTGAGAGAAAGCGCGAGAGGACAGACGAGGAGAGTTCTTGAAACAAAACGCGCAATAAAGCGACCTTGACTACTCGTCCAAGCTCTTCACTTGGCCGATGAAGACACGATCATTCAGTTTTTCATGACTAAACCAGTCGGAAGTAACTTCTTTTCCCCCTTTTTACTGCGTCAGTCAAGTAACTGGAGACAAAAAAAAATGTTGAACTCATGGGACATTGTCCATTGATCGATATTCTGTACCTCAGTGGACACTATCTTGTACATGTTTTCATTTTATGATGTATTGATGCTTCTGAGCGGATCACACACACACACACACACACACACACACACACACACACACACACACACACACACACACACACACACAGAGAGAGAGAGAGAGAGAGAGAGAGAGAGAGAGAGAGAGAGAGAGAGAGAATTATTGGTAGTTCTGAAAACAGTATGTCGTACACCCTGCTTTTGAGGACTTTTTTCCTGTTTTAGAACAACTTTATTTACACATTCTTAATTAAGACTATTTATGTTAAAGATCAACGCTGTTATGTTACCTGTATTAGACGTAGTACTAGCTTGCATGACAATAGACAATCACGGATGGCCTTGAGTCAAGACATGTGTGTAGACGGCAATGCACGTGAAACACACTTTCTTATGAACTGGCATGATTTGTGACTGATTCATTGCACGCGAACTCAGTTTGACTGTCCGAGCTATGTTCTGACGTGGGAACATCCTGCGGACGTCCCCAGAATTCTGACGTTCTCAGAAGCCCTGTGTGAAAGTGACAATGGTCGGCAAAACCACCAATTCACACACACACACACACACACACACACACACACACAATGGCTTGATGG
>JADBJO010000945.1:287500-290000 GCA_016801955.1 Conus betulinus
GAGAGAGAGAGAGAGAGAGAGAGAGAGAGAGAGAGAGAGAGAGAGAGAGAGAGAGAGGTGGTGAGTCAAATGGCAACAGCCCCATTTGATGAACTGCAGAATTGAAGATATATGTATCTGCACACACGTATGACATGTCAACACACGTGTCCTCGTGCCAAAGAATTTATCATTTTAAAGGACATACACGAATACAAATCAGGTTACTGGTAATATTTCCAAGCTTTAACGACATGAGTAAGACTGAAAGAAAGAAACACACACACACACACACGCGCACACACACACACACACACACACACACACACACACACACACACTGACACAGAGAGAGAGAGAGAGAGAGAGGGACACGCAGCACTAAACCGCACTGCACTAAAAAAAATACACTACGTTACGCACACAATAATTGCCGAAAACCTTCCGAAAGGGATCTTTCAGGACAACTATGAAAGCGAAGTTGTCACTACTTTAAATGCTCCCTTAGTGTGCCTGTCGAACTGCGCGTTTGAAAACTGGAAAAAAGATACATCCGACGTTGCGGGTAGGACCCAGAGAAGTACTGTCCTCAACTGTCGAACATACCAGCTGGGAGCAAGCCTGCACCACCCTTTGAAGCCTACGCTGTGTTCACATAGAAAGGCTCCCGAACTGCTTTTGAAAACTTAGTCCAACCTGTGGCCTGCAGGTGGGGTGTTGCTCAACCTGGCGGAGGCAGAAGACAGCGTGAGGGCGGATCGCAGGTACTTTTAAAAGCCAGTTGCTTCGGGCAAACAAGGTTCGTCAAACTTGGGATGGCAATTCGTTTAGGAATGGGACAACTGATTCCAAATCTACCTGCGCTTCCAGGACAGTGACAGGGTCTCGATCCAACGGTAGCTTTACACCAGCAGAAACTTAGGGTGCTGAAGAGGAAAGTAGATCTAGAGGGCAGCTCGGATGCTTTCCCACACACCATGCAGACAAACAATATGACACAAAGGGGAGTTAATAGACGGCAATCAGCGCCAGAGCTGAGAAGATTGTCAACAAGTGAAGGTTTCTAGCGATGCATCATAGAGCCTGAACGATTTGATTTGTATGACGGGTGCAAAGTTCCTGTCCTTTTTTTTTTTCTTTGTTAACTCGTAGTGGGTCTCCGAAAAAAGAGGGCTTTCTACGAATTCATTTCTGAGCAAGACACCGGTGAAGAGGGCATAGGAGAGAGCTGTGGAAAGGCAGAATGGGCAAAGGAGAAAGAAGGAAAGAAAGCAAGGAAAAGAAAATGGCGCGCAGCTTGCATTTCTGTTGCGATTCTGGAGTTATGACATAATGTATCTGAGCTATGCTGAGTAACCCGACGAAGAGAAAAATGCTATTAAACTGAAATGTGAGGGACCAAAAGTACCATCTGGCATGCTGCTTTCGAAGTCATTGCGGATACGTCCATTATAACGAAAAACAAAACAAAACACAAACAACACAGACAAACAAACAAACAAACACTATGACGTTTAATGTGTGCATGATACACATGTATATATTCCAAAAACAAAAACAAAAGTACATTCAGTTTCGTGCATGGTGAATTCTTGCGGAGATGACGCTTTCAAGTGCTCAATGTTTGCAACATTTTAAAAAAAACCGAATAAGGTGTGGATTCCTAAAACTGTAGCAGAAAGACATGACAATAGATCATTAAAGCCATGGTCAAAATCAATGTTGGGGTGGAGAAATGAAGAAGAAAAGGAGGTAACGACTCGAACTTTAAGATGTAGCACAACTTTATTTCCTTGGGTTTGGATGAGCTCATGTTTAAATCGGAAGAAGCAAGGCTCGAATTTCTAGTTTTCGAATCGTCAGAAAGCTTAGATTCTGCCAAGGAAAAACTTTATTAAGAAATACCCATTGACACGTCGTATGATACAAGAGCTATTGTCTTGATTAACTCTACATCGAATATTCAGTGAAGTTCTGACGTTTGAGAGAGAGAGAGAGAGAGAGAGAGAGAGAGAGAGAGAGAGAGAGAGAGAGAGAGTGTGTGTGTGTGTGGGCGGAGTCAGAGAGGGACAGAGAGAGAGAGGTAGAGGGGGGTGGGGGGATTATCCTAAAATATGTATATGGACAATAAGAGGGATGGGGTACTAAGAGCATAAAGAACAAGCAGGACAGGGCTAGGAAAGAGGGCTGAAGGCTGTGGAAGATGGAGTGGAGGTTACAATCTGGCGTGGATGTACAAGTTTTACTCTCCGACAGACAGCAGTCTGTGGATGGAAGAAAAATCACCCTGTCTCAAGGATGTTCAGCCCAGTCTTGTACTAATGTCTTTGCCTTTTCTTTCTTTCTTTCTTTCTTTTGCTTCTTTTGTTTTCTGTGTTCGTCCTCTCGCTTTGACAGATCTAGCTTTCTCTCCTTCCTCCGTTCCTAGAGGCTCAGAACCATGATTCAAGGCCATCCTACCTGTGGTCACTTTTCCTTTGTTTTACTCTTCCTTTGCTGGGGGGGGGGGGGGGGGGGGGGG
>JADBJO010000945.1:295000-302500 GCA_016801955.1 Conus betulinus
CATCAAGTTTCCTTTTTTTCTATTGGTGTGCGAGTTATTTATGCATTATGAACATGTTTAATGAAGTTTAGCAATATGACTGGAAATTAAGGTATAAACTCACTCCTAGTCAAACAATAAAACCTTCTCTCTCCACTCACCTGTAAAATTACAGACAATAAAAACCTCCTCTCTCTCTCTCTCCTCTCTCATCTCTCTCTCTCTCTCGTCTCCTCGCTCTCTCTCTCTCTCCTCTCTCTCTCACCTCTCTCTCGCGATCCTCTCCTCTCTCTTCTACTGGCCGGCTCTTCACAACACACACACACACACACACTCTCACTATTGTCTTTCAAGCGGCTCTTCACACACACACACACACACACCACACACACACACACACACACACGCCCGCGCGCGCCTCTTCTGTACATGTGCCTACGTTGACTTGTTATGTTCTTTTTAATTTCATACTGTTTATTGTTGTTATTGTTTACAGGTTTTGTCTTCTTTTAAGTTTCCTTCTTCTTTCAAGAAACTAGTTTGATTCATGTGTTTTTCAGGTCTCTCTGATCTTTCTTTCCTTCTTTTTTTTCTTCTTCTCTCATTCTAAGTACAATCTTAAAACAACTTCGTAAGTGTTTATTTGATGCTGTTCTTTCTTTCTTTCTTTGTTTTGTTTGGTTGGTTGGTTTACGATCAGTTTTCCTGCTGCATCATTACAGTGATTTATTTATTTGCCACCTGCGCTGTGTCCGGGTTGTAGGAAATAGAAGGCATTCATGGACAGGGTTTTGATTGTCAGGCACAGACACACACGGTCACAGACACAGACACAGACCCCCCCCCCCCCCCCCCCACATACACACACACACACACACACACAGTCACTCGCACATATATGTACACACACACACACACACACACACACACACACACACACACACACACACTCTATTACTCATACACACACACACACACACACACACACACACACACACACACACACACAGAGTCACTCGCACATATATGTACACACACACACACACACACACACACACACACACACACACTAACATAATTATGTATGTACGTCATTGCCACCATCTCTTGTGACAACGCTGGCAGTTTGGCTCAGAAACTCCGTCATCACAACACGTCACAGCCACCCAGGGAAAGGGGGGCGTGCGGGGCTACCCTCATCAATAATCCCACAACAGCTTTTCCGCCCCATTCACCGCCGCACCCTCATCCCTTCCCCATACTCCCCATACTCCCCCTCACCCCCCACTCTCCGCCGCCGCTGTCCGACTCTCCCCGGCCCGCACCGGCTGTCGTTAGATTTTGCGCGTCGAAGGTTTGGTTTTTGATGGTGGTGTGTCCGTGTGTGTGTGTGTGTGTTTCCCCCAATGCTGGTTCTGCACAGTTTCCGCTAGTGCCGCGTGCGTGCGTGTCTGTTCCATGCTCGCGCGATGTTGGGGGTTTTGTGTGTATATGGGGAGAGAGTTGGTGGTTCGGGGAAGCTCCGCCTGCGCACAGAGAGAGAGAGAGAGAGAGGGAGGGAGATGAATATTCATCAGCTCCAGCTGGTTTTGTTTGTAGCCGGAGTATTTATAAGCCGGAGGGAGTCGTGAGTTTGAAAGTAGTACCATTGGTTGTTTCCCGCGGTCATAGTATGCCCACAAGACAGTGGAGTGAAGTTAGCTGGACCGGCTTTGACACCTTACGTTGGGGGACCACCACCAGCAACCACTTCTTTATACAGGTACCACGACACCCTAGCCTAGCTGCTGCTACTCATTGATTCCCTGGGACTTGTTTTTTGGGGGAGGCTTCTTGCTCTCTTAACCTTTTCGATCCTCCTCCTGTCTCTTCTTTGTCCCCGCGCGGTGGGCTGGTTACCGTTGCCAGAGCGTGTCTTTGTTTCTGTCTCCGGTGTGTGTGTGTGTGTGTGTGTGTGTAAGCGCGCGCGTGACTGGAAAACCAGGACAAACGTTGTCACAATCGTGGCTGTTTAGGTTATCTGTTGGTTCTCGTGTGTACTATATTTTAGCTAAATGGAAAAGGGTCGCATTCTTCTTTCTTCTTCTTGTGGCCTCTGTTGTTTGTCCGGTAAACAAAATCGACTACACCAGTTGGATGATGACGATTGTAGTATGGGATTCTTCCCAGGGGATTTAACTATGAATTAGAAGTGTTTATGTGGCCCGTTGGTTAGATTGTAGGCACACTGCGTTTGTACAGATTTGTGACAGGCCTGTTCGGGCTCTATGGTTGCAGTGTCAGCAGTCTTCTGTAAATTTCTCACAGATGAAATGGAGGATCGGGGGTGAAATGGAAGATCGAGCTTGTGGTTGACATTAGTAAGCCGGATGAAGTTTCAGGTACGACTGAACACATGTGGGGATTGGGGAGAATGGTTCTTTCAAGGCATGAATTGGTTGAGGTTAAGATATGCGGATGACATTTGTCCGGATTGGGCAGAATTGCTCTCCGTACACTGATTGGTCCGTCAAAGTTTTCAGATACTTTTTCTGTTTTAATACGCATGTTCCCAGGATATAATCTCAACCATATATAATCCGTTTTGGTGATACGGATTGCTGAACCGGTATTACTAATTTCACCTCCGCCATGGAGAGCATGTGTCTATCCTGGTCTCTTGGTTTGTCTGCCTGTCAGGAAGTTACGTAAGAACTGCAGAACCAAATTTAGCGGCACTTGGTGGAAAGGTGGGATGTCACTCAGTAGCTCAAGGACGGGACCCTTTGAAAGTTTGGTGTGGATCCATACAAAGTAAGCGGAGCCAGAATCCATCTGCAAAATGACGTTTAAAAAAAATTCTACCGAAGTGGTTTTATCCAAACCTGATGGATAGCTGGGTTGTGGCCTAGGAACGCGCCTGACAAATGTCTGTGTCCGTCCGTGGTACACGGATCCCAGATCAGAGATCCGTTCGACCTTGGCGGAGGTCCGCGTTTTTTCCCAAGAACCCTTCAGCTTTTTGATATGTGTTTTCCTTATTCAAATGCAATTTGTTTGTTTGTCTGTTTTTTGTTGTTTGTTTGTTTGTGTGTGTGTGTTTTTGTTGTCAGAATGGGTTGTTAAGAGCTTGGTGTTGACAATTTCGATCCATTGACGTCAAGGGGAGGGTACATTCTTGGTGTTCTTGGCTTCGACACCCCCCCCCCCCCCTTCCACTACCACCACCACCATCACCAAATTCCCTCAAAGACAACATAACGTGTGTTATCTTGTCTGTCGTGAATTCTGCTGGCGACTGATTAGGCTGGTTGTCGTATTAAGGGGCTGCACATGGCTTCCGAGCGATGTGCCCTGTGCATGGTTGAATTACTCGGCGCAGCGAGCATATGTGCAATGGAGAAAATCCATATTGCCCTGTAGCCTGAGGCGATGCAGAGCAAACATCACCATTCTTAAGTCCTGTGTGAGTATTGAGCGAGATTTCGTGTGAGCATGTCAGTTTCTCTGTCGATCTTGGTGCTCACTGTGTCTGTCTGTCTGTCTCTCTCTCTCTCAACACACACACACACACACACACACACACTCACGTGCGCGCGCACTCTGCCCCTCCCCACCTCTCTCTCTGTCACACACACACACACATACATGCGCGCGCACGCATACACACGCATGCGCACTTGTGCCACTAGAGAGAGAGGGGGGTTTTGAAATGCTGTTGCCTTCAACTATGCAAGCCTAACTTTGCCATGAAGGGCAAGGGGGTTGCACAGCCCACGCCCAGACATATCGCATCGTTGCGGATATAATGACGGTGAAATTAACCACGTTGAAATAAACGCAAACTGTATGCACCAGACTGAAAATGCCGCTCAAACTAAGCTTATCATTCTTGAGAGTTTACACACACACACACACACACACACGCACACCCCGCCGCGCGCGCGCGCACACACACACACACACACACACACATACGTAAGTGCGCGCGCGCACAACACACACACACACACACACACACACACACACACACAGAGAGAGAGAGAGAGAGAGTTACCCGCCTCGTTTTCGCTGCTTCTGGTCGACAGTCGCAACCAGAGATCAGACATATCTCCGCTAATCTGCGATACAGTCCGGAGACCTTGCGTCAGTTTCTAGACGCCTTGCAGCTTATTAGATTAGACATCACAGATATGTCGAGTTAACGACCATACATGTCCAGTGACGCAGGGACAGAGGCTGGGGCACATACAGTGAGTGGGGGGGGGGGGGTCGGGGGAGGGAGGAAGAAGAGGGGTGGGGTGGGAACGGGAAGAAAGGTTTTTTTTAAGATCGTCGACGATATCAGGGCGGCGGTTATAGCCGCCATCCAATCGTTCGTGATTTGCTTGTATTGATGCTGATCTGCGGCATACGAATGGCGCGGACAAGAATGATGGCATAGGATAGGTTGGATATATATAAAGAAGAAAACAGCGCGCGCGCGCGCGCGCGCGCGCGTGTGTGTGTGTGTGTATGTGTGTGTCGCCGGTGAAGTAGTCAGAGTCTTTGTCGCATACGGTCGATATTGAACATATAGGTTCAGGTTTGTATTTGGTTGTTTTTTGTTTCTGTTCTGCTAGGATAGAAAAGATGTGTCCTCTGCGCATGATGTTAAGTGAGGCATGCGTACACACATACTTACGCGCGCGCGCGCGCACACACACACACACACACACGCTCTCTCTCTCTCTCTCTCTTGTATGCACAACGACACGCACAAACTATACATTGACATACACGTGCGATCACGCACACATGCATACACTCCCAGATACACACGTGCTCGCACATAGGGGCGCGCACGAGCACATCACACACACACACACACACATGCGCGTGCGCTATACATTTTCGCTTACGCACTTCACGAGAGTAAGTAAAAGAATAAATAAATGCCGCGTGCATGCATGTAAAGATGTAATATTTTAGAGTGACACATGCTGGCGGCTTTTGCTGTTGCACGCTGATTCTCTACAATATACACAAACGCGCGCGCTCTGACATTGGGAAAAAAAAAAGAAGAAAGTTTGATTGAAAGATCTTTCAACGATTACTCTTACGTTCGTTGTACGCTTCAAGCCGCGACAGAAACGAAACGCACTAATATGACACCTCTGAATCGAAAGAGACGAATATTTCGGCCGATGAATACAGGGGGAGAGTGTGCGTGTGCCTGTGCGTGTGTATGAGGGAGGGGGGGGGGGGGGGAGAGAGAGAGAGAGAGAGAGAGAGAGAGAGAGAGAGAGAGAGAGAGAGAGAGAAGAAGAGAAGCAATTCCACTGATTTGAAAACGATGAGTAATCTGACAGTATAGTCTCCCCCCATCAGTGTTGACGAACACTCACAAAAATGTCGAAAAGCAGAGGAGGGCAGCGACAATTGCTGGTGGCGTGGTGGGTGCGAAGGTCTGTTGATTAATTAAGGCGGAAATAAGGGGCGAAAGGACAACTGTGCGTGTCGGTTGAGACCGGCCGCTCCTGTTTGACCGCCTTTTCACCGTAGCTGCGCGTCTGGCTTCGTCAGCCGGCTGAACTGTGTGAACTTGACCTAGAGCGTGTGTGCGTGTTGCTGTGTGTGCGCGCGCGCTGGCTGTCGGTTGTCGACGTGTCAGTGCCAGGGATTGGATGGAGTTTTACTACGAATAATAATAATAATGATAATAAACAAAACACACACAGAAGAATAAGATGCATGTCAATAATTTAATACACAATACAGAACAGGCTTGCCTTCTTCAGACATGTCTTCTTACAAACGTCAAAAACTGCACAAGGCAGTCCTCCACCCATAGATGACAGTCCGCGTGATTTTCATTCCCACCCCCACAAAAAAAGAAGGAAAAAAAAGGAAAGAAAAGAGTCTTACAAAAAATCAAAATTATTTGAAAACGCGGGCAACCAAATGTGCTCATTTGGGTGGGTACCTGTCTTGGCAGCTGCTCAGTGATAGAGCCAAATTTGCGGTCGAGGGTTGCCAGGTCCAGTCTCACTGGCATTCAACAGAAAAACCTAGCGTTTTCGCCGCTGCCCATTTTGCTACAATGTTTGTCATTCTGGTTGATCCCCCATGCCCCTAATCGTCTGGGACGGTTGTGAAGTCTGCCGGGTGTTTTTTCCTGTCCAGTGCTGTGATCCCCATGCTAATGTTCCTGATTTTCTAGGATGGCTGTTCTGTCTGCCAGGGTGTTTTTTTTGCCAGTCCAGTGCTGCATCATTGGAGAGTGGAGATGTTAGAGTTGAACACATCTACAAGCCCGTCGGGGAGAGAGAGAGAGAGAGAGAGAGAGAGAGAGAGAGAGTGTTTCCCCACCGAAGAATATATAATTATATACCTCGTGGTTCCGGAGTCAGGCAGGCGGTCAGGGTTTCAGATTCCAGAGAGTCTACACTTGACGAATCACTCACTCACTTACTGTGTATGACGATGACTCAATCACGAATCTGGGTCAGTGGTGACATGATGGAGGTGGCAGCAACAAGCCCTCGTTCAACTCTCCGTCAAAACAAGTCTACCACGGCTTCCATCCTTTACCGAAGCCAAAGTTTTCCCATGGCACACCCAGCACAGCTGATAAAACTCCGCACTGCCGACGATTCCAGCCAACAGATCAAATTTCTCTTACAAGGAGGAGGAGGAGGAGGGAAATGAGGTGCAGAAGTTTCAGTCGACGACTGCATTTCATTTTCTGTGTGGATTTGTGCAAGGCCACATCAGAGATCACTTTCAGTTTGACAGGATTTCAATATTTTGACACAGTGCGTTTCATTTAAGTCGAACGAAAATACGACGGGAAGCGGCATCAGATTGTTTGTATATTATGCTTTCTTTCTTTGAGAGACCCTGAGTGCGTAGTTTGAATTTGAAACGAAATTCATGACCACAGCGTAGTGTTCTGACTGATTCCTCGCGCTATTGTTGATTATAGCTGTTTGTTTATCTCTGTCTCTGTCTGACTGTCTGTCTTTATATCCGTCTGTCTTTTCTTTCTGTCTGTCTTTCTGTCTGTCTGTATCTATCTGTCTGCCTGTCGGTCGGTCGGTCTGTCTCTATATCTACCACTCTGTCTGTGTATTGATCTGTCAATGTATCTCTCCGGCAGTCAGTCTGTCTGTTTGTCTACCTGCCTGCCTGTCTGTCTGTCTGTCTGTCTCTCTGTCTCTGTCTCTGTCTCTGTCTCTCTCTCTCTCTCTAACCGATTCGACCACAAAGGCAGTATCATAGTTCAAATTATATTTAAAAAAAAACATAAGTGGGTAGAGAATAAAATTCGGCAGATACACGAACTCAGGTCGTTTTTTTTTTTTTATACTGTTCAGATTGATGTAAAACCGAGATGTAAAAGGAAAGATGAATAAGAAGAGTGGCAAGGAGGAAAAGAAGGAAAAGATAACAATAACAACTGTAACAACAACAACAACAACATCAACAACAAAACTAGCAGGAAGAAGTTGATCAATAACAACAGTAACAACAACAACAACAACAGCAACAACAAAACTA
>JADBJO010000945.1:307500-310000 GCA_016801955.1 Conus betulinus
AGTGCGTGTTAACAATGCGTCATAAACTGCTTTGTGTGTGTGTGTGTGTGTGTGTGTGTGTGTGTGTGTGGTGTGTGTGCGTGTGTATGTGTGGTGTGTGTGTGTGTGCGCGCGCGCGCCCGCGCGCGCGCGCGCGTGTGTATTGTGTGTATGTATGTGTGTGTGGAGAGAGAGAGAGAGAGAGAGAGAGAGAGAGGAGAGAGAGAGAGAGAGAGAGAGAATACGTTTGACGCGATAGATCCACTAAATTATGTTAGCATGCTAAACATGATCAATAATATTGTGTGAATATAACACACACACCCTCCCCACGGTACGTGTGTGTGTGTGCGCGCGCGCGTGTGTGTATGTCTTACTGAAAAGGAATTTTACATGGTTCCTCTCTGTCTCTGCCCTCTTCCCTGCTTTGCCCCTGTCCTCTCTTGCACTGCATCTGTCCATGTACATATGAAGTCCAGGAACCTACCGGCCGTCGTCAAATTAACCACGTGGCAGCTAGAGCACCTGTGGACGGTTTTCGGGTAGGGCTGATGCAGTTTGGCGTGCACCCGTTCGATTGATGCACAGGGGTTAATCCGGACGTCGCGCATTCTGAAGCCCTTCAGTTTCATTTCTTTTATCGCCTTTCATTAAAGTAAACAGTGACTTATGCCCTAAAGCCATTTCTGCAGCCATGTCCATAGAGAAACAGGTAGTTCATTAACGACACCCGACCCACAAAAGGACCATTAAACAAACAATGTCGAGTTTCATTCCACTTTCTGCCAGTCCCCCCCCCCCCCCCCCCCCCCCTTAACGACCCGACCCACAAAGGACCAGGCAAAACATGTCGATTTATTCCGCCCCAAGAATCTCCTGGTATTCAATCACTTTAAAGCCCCCCCCCCCCCCCCCCCCCCCCCCCCCATCGGTTTTTAAATGTCAAACGACACAGCATCCGGGACATGAAAGAGATGTCTGCTCCCATGTTTCAAAACAATATGTTGAGGAGAGTGACGAGGCGTGGCGGTAGGGACAGGGCGAATCGGGTAAACAACTTGTCAGTCACCCTGACACTACTACAAGCACATCAGTGCAGTTTGTCAACCCCCTCCCCTCTCCGCTCTGTATCCCCCCACCCCCTGTTCCGACCCCCACCCACACCCCACATCCCCATTCCCCACACCTCTCCCATCCTCCCCCACTTCATGCACGCTCTACAGTTCACGTTCAGGTTGATAGGTACGTTATGAAATAACAAGGCAGCACTTTGCTTACAAGCAGAGAAGAAACTTTAGTCAATGAATACATAAAGAACTGATTGAATGATAGATCTATGTCGACTTGTAACTAAGCTTCATGTACTTTGCAGCGAACAAATACATGAATAAATGAATACTCAACTTAAAAGAGAAAACAATTCACATGTAACATTGCCACTTACCCGTAAAAATAGTAACCAGGAAGTACGGCGAGTCTGTCCTGTTGTAGATGGTGGTTAAGGAATGACATCATTCACACTGTCAACACACACCCCATCTCCCCCTCCCTTCCCGCCCGTCCCTTTCTCTACCGGACATTTTTTTGGTCTTGCCGACCATATTTCAGCGTCTCCGTCCGTGAACTTTGAAGAGCGGGATAAAGGGGAGGGGGTGAGCAGGGGGGTTGGGAGGAGGCTGGGGGGTGGTGGTGGGGGCTAACTGACTTGTAACCGATACTTGTTCCAAGAATTATGCTTGGTCTCTTTTGTCAGTGTTTGTTCCTGTTGAGAAGAGGGTGTGTTGTGCCTGTCACCATGCTTAATAGCGTCACGCCTTAATACATTTTCTTCTCGCACCCCTCCTCCTCCCCGCCCCGTCCCCCCCCCCCCCCCCCCCCCTTCCCCCCCCGGTCCCTACCGCTTCTTCATCATGCGGTGCTCTACACTTTTTTTTGTTCGTGGCGCTTGTTCTGTACCAATGCGTGCATACACTTTGTTCAGTTTGTTCGGTGGCGCGTGTGTGTGTGTGTGTGGTGTGTGTGTGTGTGAGAGAGAGAGAGAGAGAGAGAGAGAGAGAGAGAGAGAGAGAGAGAGAGAGATCTCAGTGTGTGTGTGTTTGTGTGTGTGTGTGTGTGTGTGTGTGTGGTGTGTGTGTGTGTTGTGAGAGAGAGAGAGAGAGAGAGAGAGAGAGGAGAGAGAGAGAGAGAGAGAGAGAAGACAACAGACAGACAAAACTGTGTGTGTGTATGTAATATGTGTGTGTGTGTGTGTGTGTGTGTGTGTGTGTGTGTGTGAGTGAGTGAGTGAGAGTGTGAGAGTGAGGAGGGAGAGAGAGAGAGAGAGAGAGAGAGAGAGAGACTCAGTGTGTGTGTGTTTGTGTGTGTGTGTGTGTGTGTGTGTGTGTGTGTTGTCGAGGGCCATCACACAGACGACATTGCAGCGAAGCTACTTCGTACTATCTTTGAGAAACAGTTGACACTTGTCCATTCCTTGTACTTTATTGTTACGTCTGCGTGTTCTGCTGTCGGGGGTCAAAGCAGA
>JADBJO010000945.1:315000-327500 GCA_016801955.1 Conus betulinus
ATGTGGTATTTGTGCAAATAATGAGAAGCGCATAAGAAGAGTTGATTTTTTTTTTTTTTTTTTTTTTTTGTGTATATGTCCTCACACACACATGTAAAAAGCAAGGGGTTTGAAGAATTATGGAGCGAGTTTAGCGGTGTGGACGAACACGCTCGCTCTCTCTCTCTCTCTCTCTCTCTCTCTCTCTCTCTCTCTCTCTCTCTCTCTCTCTCTCTCTCTGTGGGTGGGTCGGTGTCGGTGGGTGTGTGAGTGTGTTAAGCACATAATGCTCATCAACATCCGCTAAGCATGAGACGGATAACGCAACGCTAAGCTCAAGTCTTTCTTAATTTTAGAATTCGAAGTATAATGCTAAAATATTTAATTGGGTTTCGGCTCTCTCTCTCTCTCTCTCTCTCTCTCTCTCTCTCTCTCTCTCTCTCTCTCACACACACACACACACACACACACACACACACACACACACACACACACACATATACACACCATACACACCACACACACACACACACACACACACACACACACACACACACACACACACACACACACAGAGCGCACGCGCACGCACGCACACGGACACACACAAACACACCTTACAGGGTTGTCTTTTCTTCTGACACAGGACTGCCTATTTCTTGTTCCCACACATTCCCGGCCGTTTGCCCCAACAGCCGGTAATTGAATGCCGGGCGAATGCTTGCACGACACACACTGATAAGCCCGCTGCCGCCTGCGCCGGATCAATAGACGGTCCATTATTGGGACAGACTGCTTTTTTATGTAATTAGGTGTCATCGTTATCTCTGTCTCTGCCGTTTGCAATGGCCGGCTCTAACTCTTTTTCCTTTCCAACACCGAGTTTCCCGGTAAAACTGTACGCGCACGTGTACAACTGCGGAATGATTGAGTGGTGTGGAGGGGGGGGGGGGGGGGGGTGAGGAGGAGGGATTAGTGTGTGTGTGTGTGTGTGTGTGTGTGTGTTCTTAGATCGTTTTTGTTTCCTATAGAGGAGGACCTGAGAATATCCTCAGCAATGCGTGAGTAGTGTATGTATATCAGCCATTAAGTGGCTTTGGTGGTCAGATGAGCTCTGAACAATGTGTGTGTGTGTGTGTGGGGGGGGGGGGGGGGGGGGGGGGGGGGGGGGGGGGAGAGAGAGAGAGAGAGAATTAGATTCTAATGCGCTCAAATTGTGCTATTTTTGGTTTTACTTATCTGTGAAATTTCTTCATTTCTGATCGCAATTGAAAGTTGTTTACTCTTTCATTTCAGTTTATCAGATGTCAGTGCAAGTCAAGATTAATTGACAGTAAACTGGTTTTGTGTGTGTGTGTGTGTGTGTGTGTGTGTGTGTGTGTGTGTGTGTGTGTGTGAGAGAGAGAGAGAGAGAGAGAGAGAGTGTGTGTGTGTGTGAGTGTGTGTGTACATGCGCCGTGCCCGCTGGCTATTGTAGTCGCTTTTTTCTATGGCCAGGTATACATTATGCTTGCCGTGGACGGACACTAAGCAAAGGGTGGTGTTGG
The DNA here is from genome assembly GCA_016801955.1 of Conus betulinus. Classification (NCBI taxonomy): domain Eukaryota; kingdom Metazoa; phylum Mollusca; class Gastropoda; order Neogastropoda; family Conidae; genus Conus; species Conus betulinus. The sequence goes on from JADBJO010000945.1 coordinate 316,527, forward strand.
CGCTGGTCTTAAAACGTGCGGAAGAATACATTGACAATAACTGATGGACATCTGGGACTACAGTGCTATCACACATGTGAGCGCGAGCGTTTGATGTCAGCCAGTGATAGACTAGTTTAAAATCATAGACAGTTTCATGTCTGATTCGCGTTTGATATCGATCAGTAATTATGACAACGTCCAATAACATCATGCAAATGTGGCTTTTAATTATCGTGAGGAACTTCTTTCTTTCTTTCTTTAAACCCCCTTTTCCGTTTGTTTCCGACTTCCTTTTCAAGTCGTTCGTGGAAAAGTGTCTCGGTATAAGTAATAAAACAGAGGTACGTGAAATTTGGTTGACCTTTTATCCGCGGTCCTGTTCGCTGTCGGCTGCCATTGCTCCAGATCTGCAGAGAAGCGCATGCATACGCGTAACCTTACCCTGATTACGTCACCGAGATAATATGAAACGTCAGGAAAAAAGAACATTCCAGATACTCAACTACTTTACCGGTATTTACAAAAAACAAACAAATAAATGACCCAGGAAACTAAACAAAACACAACGGAAATGCGTCGCGTGTTGTCCGTCAACTCAACTCTCGGGCTGATAAAGGCACAGAGCATGTTACATGCCTTTTTCGCAGCTGGGCCCTGAACGAGAAAGGGGCGTTTTTTTCTTTTCTTTTTCTGGGACAGCATATTATATCTAGCAACAAACTTGAAATGAATGCGCGATGAAGTAGCCTTATGAAATCTAATGGAGATGAATTAGCAGCTCTGATTTTGCCTCGAGGATGGAATCCATTATAATAATGATTATGACCGAAATTTAGCCTCGTCTGTATTATCATCTTTCGGTTGTAGCCGCTATCGGGTCATATTGTGTTAATTAACGTCTGTCTGATACAAAAGGGATTATTATTGTCTTGAGTGATTTGATTCTACCATTTTGTTCCTTTCCTTTGTCCCAGTCTCTCCCCCCACCTGTCCCTCCTTTTTTTTTTTTTTTTTTTTTGCTGTGAATTTGTTCTTGGCTTCTTCTTTTCATTCTTCCTCGCCCATCCTCTTTCAGTCCCATTTTCCTCTCCAACAAGCGACAGTGAAAAATGCAAATTCTGGTGTCACATTTTTTGACGTTCACATTCCATGAATCTCGCACGAGGCGTGTCAGTGACGTTTCCGCCACACCGTCAGATGAGGATGACGTAGTGGTGTTCTGAGCGCTTGTGCGCTTTGGGACAACTCGTGTTCTGTCTGTCTGTCTCTCTCTCTCTCTCTCTCTCTCTCTCTCTCTCTCTCTCTCTCTCTCTCTCTCCTCTCTCTCTCTCAGCGCGTCTGGGCATGCGCGATTTTTGCATGAGAGAGGAGGAGAGGGAGGACGAGAGAGAGAGAGGAGAGAGAGAGAGAGAGGAGAGAGAGAGAGAGAGGGGGGGGGGGGGGGGGGGAGAGATGTGCATACCATCTGCAAATTTATTTGCGTGAATGCGAGTTGAAAAGAATTTGGAGATGATTCATTACTTCAAAAAACGTGGACAGAAATGGAGAGAGAGTTTTCGAACATTTCAGTTTATCTTTTATTGTTTAAAAAAGTTGTTAAATTTCACTGTTCGTTTTTCCTTGTTAGCTTGAAGTCTGCATTGTTTTACGGCATCACGCAACTTATTATTTATCCTAATTTTTTTTTTTTTTGTTTTTGTTGTTGTTGTTTGTTTGTTTTTTTGTTTGTTTTTGTTTTTGATGTCACATTTGCAGAAAATGTTCCAATCCGTATTTTTTGATCAGATTTACGACGATAAAGCACATTGCCTTTCATATGATTAGAGTTCTTATGAATACAACATCACTTACGTTTTCGTTTTAAGCTTTGAGCTTTTCATTGTATTTACAACTGATGATAACTTTAAACTGCGACGAAAACTTTGTACCCCCATTGATGCTGTCTGGCTCAATAGCGGCAGCAACGCTGTCAGAAAAACCTACCATCAGCAGTCTGGCATCCTGTTAATCTTCATTTGTCATTATCATTATCTTCATTGTCCTTATCTTCTTCGTCTTTGCCTTTCTCGACGTCAGTTCCTATTTGTCGTCGCCCTTCTTCGCCCTCACCCGGTCGTTTGTTTATTATCCCTACCAGGTCGTTACGTCTTCACCCTTGTCTGTTTCGTTTAACTGTCAGCAAGATAGCGGGAAAAAAAAAAAAAAAAAAAAAAATCCCCACCCATTGTAACGAAACTTGGTGGCAAATAAGGAATGTTGCCCAAGACGAAGCCATTAAATTTTGGTGAGGATCCGTTGTGCTGATCCGGATCAGAGTGCGGATCAAGGATCCGTTCGACCTTGACGGAGGTCTGCGCTCTCCAAACCGCCTTTTAGTTTATTTTGATGTTGTGTTGGTTTTAAACTGGACGCTTGTGTTTTCGAAGAATGTGCAGTTTTCTTATTCTTCGTTCCTCAGCTGCAGCTCCAAGATTCACCCGTCGTGAGCTTCTGTTTACGCGTGTGTCCCTTTCTTTCTTTTCTCCTGAAAAAAAAATCCTACCAGTAGCATGGCTTTGTTCCGTCCTGGGTGCGAATTTTTTAAACACATCACCAATGTGTGTGTGTGTGTGTGTGTGTGTGTGTGTGTGAGAGAGAGAGAGAGAGAGAGAGAGAGAGAGAGAGAGAGAGAGAGAGAGAGAGAGAGCACTGGCGCGCAGTGGTATACTTTTCCGAGAAATTAACGCACGTGCAATTTCCTGAAATTTATTCTTTGAACACGCATTAACACATAGGATGTCGTTTTGAAGTCTCTTCCGAAGGACCTAAAGGGTCTCCGGAAATGTTGCCTCTGAAGAGAACCTTTTTGTATCACCTGTCTGTCTCAAGCGGGGAATTAAACACAGGACCCCTCGGGTGAAGAGAAAAAAAGCTCTTCTCCACTAAGCCACGCAGGCCTTTCACATAGCAGTATGGTCACAGCAAAGAAGACAACAGTCACAACGGCAGAATCGAGTACATTTCGCTTCCGGGTCTTGCTGACGTCAAAGAAATCAATCATGTTGAAATATTAAGGGCTTAAAACAAAATGGACCAGAAAGGTTCGGACGACAGAGAGAGATGGGATTTATGGGAATGGTGAAGGTTGTTTTTTCTTTATATCATTGTTATCATTTCCGTTACGTGAAGTAATCTGGGTGTCGAGAGGTACAATGGGAGGTCGAGGAATAAACGGTGGAAAGGAGGAGGGGTGGTGGTGGAAGTGGGTGAGAGCGGCAGGGGTTGTGATGTCAGGGCAAGGCTCGGTGACGTAGACACGTGTATGCGTCATCACATCAACCTCACACTGGAGGTCTTAAAGTGAGGAACCGTCACCTTGTGACAGCTGCTTCCGTTCTTCAAGGTGACCCGACATAGTGCACGTCAACTTTTAACCCTAACCCTACCTTAAAGTAGAATAAACGAAAAAATAAATCTCTAACCCCCTCCCGTCCTCCCCTCCGCTCTCTCTCTCTCTCTCTCTCTCTCTCTCTCTCTCTCTCTCTCTCTCTCTGTCTTTCTGTCTGTCTGTCTGTCTCTCTCTCTCTCTCTCTCTCTCTCTCTCTCTCTCTCTCTCTCTCTCTCTCTCCCTCCTGTTTTTCCTGTATGGGGGAGGTTAGGGTAGGGTAGGGGGAGAGAAAGAGAGAGAGACAGAGACAAACAGCGAGAGAGAGAGAGATTTCAAAAAAAGAAGCATGAGAACGGGTGAAAACGAGAGAGAGAGAGAGAGAGAGAGAGAGAGAGAGAGAGAGAGAGAGAGAGAGAGAGAGAGAGAAAGAGAGAACTGGTGAGAAGTACTCGAATAGTATACACGCGCATTTCCATTGCGCAGTTTTTTTTTTTACCTTCCTATTGAGCAGTGAGGTGGGTGTCAGTACACCTTCTCAGATGGCAATACATAATCATATCATTGGTAGATAACTCAGCTGTGTCTCAGCTTGCATGTATATTGTGTCGAAGAATCGTATCAGTATCTGTGCATCGATCCACTTCCCACCCCGCGCGCCTTCCTCTCTCTCTCTCTCTCTCCTCTCTCTCTCCCTCTCTCTCTCTCTCTCTCTCTCTCTCTCTCGGGTTTTCTCTGTATGAATATGCATCGTAGCAATTATCATAATTCACACGCGCATTGATTTCAAGATATAGCTAACGACAGACGGTTAAACCCCCATTTCCTGTGGCAGCAGTGAAAGACGGAATCGGACGGATCGCCAGGTTGTTCATCTACACGTTTACCTGATATTTTGCTCTTTATAGGACAGTTATTGATAAATTTCGACTGTCCGTGACACTGTAATATAGAAGAGCGGCCGTCGAGTGTGTCCTAAGGAGAAGGTAGGAAATGCTGCGTAAGAAGATTTCATTGAAAAAAATAAAAAAGCCATGAAACGTATTACACGTTAATAGGCGCTGCAACAGTAACAGTGATGTACTAATAGTTTCACTGTACTATCAGAGCATTCACACATATGCATCAATACTGCGATTCTATTTACTTTGTCATTTTCTATTTTAAATATTCCTTGCCGCCACTTTTAATGTGAAATAAGAAATTCTGTTGTGAATTATCATCATGTAATGTACATTCATTAAAAGAAGATGAAAATCTGACTGACTGGTTAAAACAAGTTCATTTTCAGATTGATCTTTGGTGGTTCTGCCATTTTACAATATGATAATAACATATCAGCATGTTTTGAAGGGGAAAGGATTAAACCTCAATAAGAAGACAATTTCAGCTAATACTGAGATCAGATATAATGATGATCAGAAAAATGTTAGCATTCTTATCATTCTACCGTTTCCTGTCGCTGTATAGCATTAAATATTTTGAGCAAATGAAATTCATCTCCTGTAATGTTGTCGCGCTGACACAGTCTGTTTTTTCTCAGTATATTTTGGTATTCCCATTGTCTGTTGTAATTCATGAGAGCTCCTTCGGAATATAACTCTTTTTTAATTGGCAACCCCTATTTTGTATCCATAAAATCATGAGAACTCTTTCGGAACTTATTTACAATTCGGAGCAACAAATCACTTTGTCAGTGACGCTCTCCGTTTCTTATTCGGAAGGTTTCGTCTGTTTTTAATTTCCCAGCTTATATCAATGGAGTCAACCATTGAAGTTTTCGCAACAGCGATTGACCTGTGACTTCGTCACCCGTACTTCAGACATCTAGGCCAAAGGCCTACCACAAGTAGAAGCCTACTGCAAGACAGCGAAATCGTGATATTGTGTTGGTGGTGGTGGTGTGGAAGAGTGGTGTTGCTAACCACGTTGTCCTTTGCAGTCATTTGCTGAGCTCTGTGGTACATTCTCTGTGGAACAGGACACAGTGCTTTAGAAGAGGCCTGCCCGTTACCCCCTGTACAACCCTTGTGTGATCCAGTCTGCAGAGCAGTGGCAGACAACTCTCAACAGCCATGGATGCAATGGAGAGTAATCAACCCTTACGAGATCATGGTTCCCGCCGAGATTTTGACTATGCAGAGGCAGATTTTGGTGGTGAGTGTTCCTGAAATGTACAGGAGGTGGGGGTTGGGGGTGGGGATTCGCTTACAGTCTGCTCATTTATTGTGATGGTGTTGGAGAGACCAATGGAAGGTAGAAGCTGAAGTATTCGAAGATGGTAAGATCACATGTTACATAGAGATGGTGTAGAAAGTCCCCATTTCTAATTATTGTTGCAAACCCACATGAATGTAGAATTACATTTGTCCAGAGAGAGAGAGAGAGAGAGAGAGAGAGAGAGAGAGAGAGAGAGATTGTGTATATTCTAACAGGAGAATGCGGTCATTGGTGGGTCCACACAGTAACTTACAGCACTGTTGCGACCATCTAGTCACTAGTCGGACGTTCCGATGACAGACACAATATCCATGTAACCGACCGGACCTATCTAGTAACAATGGTACCACCCAGTAATGGCAGTACAACCAACTGGTGGGACTCCCTGTAGCTCTCATGACTACCCATGGTAACTTGTGGAACCACTGAATCGATTCTCATTACCGCTGAGACGGGTGAGACTCCTTGAAGGTGTGGCATTCATTTCCGGCAGGTGTCTGTGTTTCTGGAACCTGTTTTACATCGGGGTTATGACTGATGAGGGAGGGCACAAGATACTGCCTGTCTTGTGGATCTTCCGGGAATTATCTTTGATTGCCATCGTTTTCGTTTCCCATCTACAATTAGAGAAAAAGAAGAAAGTTTGGTTTCCTTTCATGAAGGTGCATAGTTTTAATGGTGCATGAAGATTAAAGAAACAAAGGAGATGTATATATAATATTTGCTCATTGATTTTATTTGCAGGGTGACAGAAAATAGCCCCACGTTAATTTTAACATTTTGTGTGTAACAAACAGTGAATGAATGAATGGACAGACATACATATGATAAATGAATAAAGAAAGAAAGAAGTGAATAAATGAAGGAAGAAATGAAAAAGTACAGAAATAAACAAATAATTAAACACATAAAAGAAATAAAATATCAAAAGCTCGCTGTATCGTGCTCAAAGCAAAACTCAACTTCGCGAACGGGATGAGTCTGTGGTGGGAATCGGAAACGGGCAGTTGGACGGGCATGTGAATGAGTGATGAAAGAAAGAGAGAAGGAAGGAAGGAGTGAACGAATGGTGAGGGAGGAAGGAGCCCCAAGCTCCCCATGCACTCTTGTCTCCTTGCAGTGGACAGTCACCGGGCCCAGTACATGCATCTCCGTCTACCCAAGCGACCCCGGCGACCTCACAGAGGGAGCGGCCATGGGCACTCCAAGAGACGGAGCGCTGACAGAAACCACACGGAAAGTGTCAGTCCAGGTGCGTGGGTGGGGAGGGTCTCTGTATAATCGGTCGTCTGTCGCTTTCTCTCTCTCTCTCTCTCTCTCTCTCTCTCTCTCTCTCTCTCTGTGTGTGTGTGTGTGTGTGTGTGTGTGTGTGTGTGTGTTTCCGTCTCTCTCTGTACCTACCTAGAGCTCTGTCTGTTCCTGTCTCTGTCTCTGTCGGTTTTGTGTGTGTGTGTGTGTGTGTGTGTGTGTGTGTGTGTGTGTGTGTGTGTGAGCGCGCGCGCGCATATGTTCAGTAAAAGTATTTTTTAACCTTCTTCTCAATTTCTGTTAAAAAAAAACATCACTTTATTCCCATTTCCCTTCCTTTTCTATAAAAAATACATTGATTCTTTTTACAGGCTTCTCCACCTTTTCTATTGCAGCATTAATTCGAAAAAAAATCGACTTAACCGTTTAAGGAAACTAGGTTAGTTGCGGCTGGTTTCCTGTCTGTTGTAACTGAATCCCTTCGTAACACGAGATCCGTTCGTCTTACTCGTGCTGTCTCGGTCATAAATGACCGGTTACGAGTTCCTGCGTTTGGGTTCTGCCCTCTTGTTGGTTGTGGTAGATCATCACACAAACCGAGTAACCATTACAAGAAAGCGATAGAGACAAAGAGAACGATATTGATGCTTCATTCAAAAAAAAAAAAAAGGCCAAAGAGAAACAGTTGAAAGGGCACACGCAGATATGTACATGTATATTTGATGTTAATGTAAATTTCATTATCAACATATTTCTTTCAAATGGCTTGTGTAGGTAGATTTATAGCAGAATCATTCATGACAAACTGTATGTGTACCTACACAGTTTGTTTTGAGATAACTACTTTCAGTATTGCCGATTTGCTACAAAAACTCTGCGGGAAAATCAGCAGACTCACGGCAACTTTAAAAGATGTTGATGCCTTTTGCCGCATTTTCATGTAGAGCACAACATATTCCCTTTTATCTTTCTCATGTTTTCGACAATTTACAGCTACGTCAGAGACACGCAGTGTACGCTTTATTCAAGCACATTTGAAAATCCTGTTGAACTTCATTCCAATGGTAGGACCAGCCGTACAGTTCACGTTAAACAGTCTGGACAGAGAAAAAGCTGTCACTGGTATAGATCCTCGACACACGTTACTAAAGATGTCATTTAATTAGTCTGCTATGTTATAGATTTAATGTATATTTTTTTAAATAGTTGTGCCTTTATTGTGGTTCGATTATTGCAGAACAGAACAGTACTCTCGTAGACGCCTACCTACCTTCCAAAAAAAAAAAACAACCTTGTGTGACTGGCTGGGATATAACAAAGATAACTCTTAAACTAGTTTGGGTATGAATTTCCAAGATCTCATGTGTGATGTTGTCATGCATTGTTTAATAAGAAGGAGAGAGAAGACTCATAACCTTTGTCGTCAACGTTGAAAGAAGTGTGAAATATTGGCAGCCAGTTTGATCTGACTGATACTGGGACATGTGATATGTGTTGGAGTTACGATTCACTGCTGCTTTTCTCCCCCTCCACAGCGGCTGCCGATCCTGAGCCAGTGTTTATTCCAGGTAAACTTGAGCGTGGGCCCAGTGCATTGGTACCTGTGTTTCTGATACAGGTGGCAGATAACGTGCTGGTGTCCGGCGATTAACACTCGAGTATATTCACAAGATCATATTGACAAGGCTGGTGTCAGTCAGTTAGCGTACACGTATTTATTCATGTATACACAAGAAGCATATCCCCTGTTATCTCTGTGTATTGGAAGTGGTTGCGGTATTGTTATGGAGATGCATTTTCTTTGACGCCTGTGAGTTTGTCCAGTGTGGTTCGTTTTCTAGTCGTTTTTGTGAGGGTAGGAGGAGTGTATGTATGTGCGTGTGTGCGTGGGGGAGGGGTGTTATTTGCCTTTTTTTCGGTTTCGAGGGTGCATGCGTAAATCACGGACATGAGGGGAAGCACACACACGCACGCACGCACGCACGCACCTCCTACCCTCACAAACGACTCGAGGACGAACCAAGAACACACACTCCAAGAGAGCGCGCGCGCACGCGCGCACACACACACACACACACACACACACACACACACACGCACGCACGCACGCACGCACGCACGCACGCACGCACGCACGCACGCACACACACACACACAGATACCAAGAGAGGCACATAATCAAAGATTTCCCTTCAGACCCCTTCCGTTTAAAAACAATATTTATTTCCGTTCCATCAGAGAGGCTACCCCTTGCCCTTTAAAACAACATTTGCAACATTTATTTCTTTTCCATTGGAGATACTAACTGTGGCCTTTAAAGGCGGCATCTCAGATTTTGTTTTCATCAGAGATATTAACTCCAGGCCTTAGAAACAGCATTGGTTTCGTTTCCATCGGAAATATTAACCCTGGGCCTTAGGAAAAACATTGATTTCGTTTCCGTCAGATTTTAACCATAGGCCTTAGAAACAATATTTACTTCTTTTCCATCGGATATATTAACCCTGGGCCTCAGACACAACATTTATTACGTTTCTTTCGGGAAATATTAACCCTGAGCCTTAGAAACAACATTCATTTTGTTTCCATCGGAGATATTAATCCCAGGGCTTAGAAACAACATTTATTTCGTTTCCATCGGAGATACCAGTCCTAGGCCTTAGAAACAACATTTATTTCGTTTCCATTAGAGATATTAACCCTGGGCCTTAAGAACAACATTTAATACGTTTTTCCATCAGAGAGAAAAGGGAGTGTAAAGGGATAGTAGAAGAAAGATCAGAAACTGGGTTGTTCTAAACTTTAATCCGATTCCAAATGAACCCCAGTCTTGGAACAATGTGGACGTATTGGGCGTAAATCTCGTCATCTACCTACCTTACGGAAACTGCGATTGAAGGGGTTTTATACACATGCCACCCCACCTCCCCCTTCACCGCTTCCCTCATCCCATTCCTAATCCTGCTGACTCCATTCACTGATATACACTGGAACATACTTGATGAATATTAACGAGATGGTGGCGTCTCTCTCTCTCTCTCTCTCTCTCTCTCTCTCTCTCTCTCTCTCTCTCTCTCTCTCTCTCTCTCCACACACCTCTCTCTCCACACACACACACACACACACACACACACACACACACACACACACACACACACACACAGACAGACTGAGGGGGAAGGGATGGAGAGCATCCGTGACGATGTAGTTTCTCTTCTCCCTATGTCTCTGTGACGTCGTTCCCCTTTCTCTGTTCCGTCCCTTCTGCTATCTGCCTTTTACGCTCGATTTCCTCTGTCTCCCTTGCCAGAGTGACGGTGATTTTTTTTTCTATCTTAGATGGCATGGCAAGTACCACTTCTTCGGGTTTTTTTTTTTTTTTTTTTTTTTTTTTTACATCTTGTCATGTCCATCTCCACGCCCTACTCTGCCATTTGACTATTCCCCACTCCCATCCCACCCACACTCCGCTTCTTCTCCCCACCCCCACTACTCCCCCCCCTTCCCCCCGCCGAATTCACATCCCCTGTCATTCGTCTCCCCTCCCCCCTCTCTCTTTCTCATTGCCTTTCTACAACTCACTCTAAAACCCATCTTTGTCTCCGCCGCCTCGATCTGTCAATCTGTTAGTCTCTGTCTGTCTGCCTACCTGTATCTCTCTCTCTCTCTCTCTCTCTCTCTCTCTCTCTCTCTCTCTCTCTCTCTCTCCTCCACTGAGAGAGAGAGAGAGAGAGAGAGAGTGTGTGTGTGTGTGTATGTGTGTGTGTGTGCACGTGTACTTTGCCATTCGTGTGTGAACGCGCGTTTGGAAGGCACTGGGCAAATAAGGAGAGAGAGAGAGAGAGAGAGAGAGAGAGAGAGAGAGAGAGAGAGAGAGAGAGAGAGAGAGAGAGGTAGGTACAGGTGTGGTGGGGTGGGGGGTTAATATATCCACTCAGTGCAAAGAAAGCATACGGTAACAGTGTATCATTACCCCCCCCCCCCCCTTCCCCCAAACCAGAACGCATCTATCGATTGATTGCAAGATGTTAGGTGAGGGGGGGTGGGGGACAGAGTTTTCGAACACTTATCTCAACCGACGCCTACCGCACAAAAGGTTAATACTAACTAACTCGCCTTCTGTCTGTCCCTCGGATGAGAGAGACAAGGATACTGTTGCA
>JADBJO010000945.1:335000-350000 GCA_016801955.1 Conus betulinus
GAGATTGGCCGCTCCCTGTCCATTAAGAGAGGTGAGCAGTCTCTCTGTCCGTCTGCCTGTCTGTTCTGTCTCTGTCTCTGTCTGTCTATCTGTCTGTCTGTCTCTCTGGTTTGCATACGTGTGTGTTGTTAGCGTGTGTGTGTGTGTGTGTGTGTGTGTGTGTGTGTGTGTGTGTGAGGTCTCATATTTCCAGGTAGTTGAGAGAAACACCGTCGTCGAAGTAGAGGAGTGGGGGGGGGGGGGAGAGAGAGAGAGAGAGAGAGAGAGAGAGAGAGAGAGAGAGAGAGAGATATGTCTATTGAGGAGAACCTCAGAAAAAATCGGTAGGTCCCTTACCCATCGAAGGAGGTGACGAGCGCGCGCGCGCGCGCGCGCGCGTGTGTGTGTATATGTGTGTGTGTGCGCGCGCGCTCGCACGTGTGTGCGTGTCTGATGGAGAGAAAGAGTGTGAGTGTGTGTGTGTGTGTGTGTGTGTGTGTGTGTGTGTGTGAGAGAGAGAGAATGTCCATGGAGAGAACCTTTAACGAGATCTGCAGGTCCCTGCACATTAAAAGAGGTGGTGTGTGTGTGTGTGTGTGTGTGTGTGTGTGTAAGCGCATCCGCGAACGCGCCTCACGCACGTGCAAATTGCGCAATACACGCACTCAGTCATATACACATAGTCTCTCCCCTCCTCTACTCTGGTTCCACCGCCTCCCCGCCCCACACACTTCCAGATGTGCTGGCAAACACACACACACACACACACACACACACACACACACACACACACACACACACACACACACACACTTATGCGTGCTCGAGAGATCGGGGTGCTGTGTGTGGTCTGTGTGATGATCAGTGTAAGATATTGGCGATAGAACCTTCTATGAAAGAGCGTCCACGCCTTGTCAGCTCAATGAGGTGACGGGTTTTTTTGTGTGTGCTTTCGTGATCAGAGGGGTGGAGGGTTAGACCAGAGAAAAAAAGGGTGGTGCAGGCTGGGTGTGGTGATGTGTACACATGCGTCATGAAGGATAGGATCAGTGAACAAGAAATAAATGAGTAAATTTGCAGTGTAATTGTTGGACTTGGTTCATTGTCAATTCTTGGATTCTGTAATTCGGTTTTTTGTTGCATAAAATTATGTAGTACGTACCTGTGACAAAAAAAAATAGTTCTATCTTTCTATCTATCTATCTATCTATCTATCTATCTATCTATCTACACACACACACACACACACACACACACACACACACACACACACACAGTATGTATCAGTTATGCGATACTTAATGTTTGTAAACACATGAATGAATATGTAAGTCTAAAACAACATCAGCAGATAAAGATGATCTCCCATGGCGATAAATTTCTACCTTAATAAAAAAAAAAAAAAAGAAAGAAAAAATCAAACAAGATGGTACTCTCCTATTATTTTTTACGCCATTGAAGTGGGAGAGGCTTTTTCTGAAGTGGGCTACCTTTGCATGAATGGCGCAGATTCCCAGGTGTCGCTGGGCCGAGTGCGAGGCAACCCCAACAGCCAGCCTAACCTGGAGATGCTGAATGGAGATATTCCCGAATCGGCGTCCTCCAGCAAGGTCAGTTCTAAAAATTAATGATATAATAATTAGATAAAGGTGGGTGGGGGTGGGGGAGTTTAGGACCGATGGAGCAGCGCTCAATTCATTACGGCCTAGCCCTTACATAGTCTCTCTGGTCGGCTGGCCTTTGAACAACGTCTTGAAAGAGTCAGAAGGATGATCGTGAGAGCGCAGGTATCCGCTAAACTCGAACGGGTACAGGATCTGCCCATTTGACCTGGACCCGTACAAGAGACCCGCACTAAAATTTACAGGGTTTACTCAGTGGTCCGTATTCCATCTTTCCACTGTGTTTCGGTAAAATCGGCAGAGCAGACAGACAGACAAACAAACCACCTGAGTCAGGTGAAAACATAAACATCTAGGTGGAGGTATTGTTAATGTTACGCTGCTCTTCAACGGTATATTTATTCATGTACCGGCCGTGAACTTTTGGTGTTCAACTCTATGGATTTGAACATAATAAGGATACAATACCAATAACAGAAATCGTACCGATGCAACAACAACAACAACAACAACAACAACAACAACAACACTTAGAAGGGCACACGGGAGCGCACAGACCTTCAGCAAGGTCGAACTGTACTTGAATCCACCCTTTGCTTCAGATCTTTACTAAGATTCAATGGATTAGTTCTTGGGCCACATTTTTTGTCTCTCACCAAGATTCGTTCAAAGTCGGTCCAGTAATTCTCGCCTAATCTTGTAAACAAAGCAACATTCATAAACTTGTCGCAGGCAGTAATGATAACGTGAATGCATTTAAAACTTGTCTGTTGATCGTGAATTCGGGTCTTTCTGAATTCGGGTCTTCCACCAATATTCGTTCAAAATCGGTCTAGTAACTCTTGCGCTATCTTGTAAACAAAGCAACGTTCATAATGTTCACGGAGGCAATAATGACAACGTGAATGCTACTAAAACCCGTCCGTTGATCGTTTATATTTCATTTCTTTCTTTTTTTTTTCACAGCTGAACGTGGACTTCATGCGGAAGATCCCGGACGGCGCCCAGGCAGCCAACATCTGGGTGGGGGAGCTGGACAGCCTCAAGTACCAGGTGATGGCCTTCATCCGCCTGTGCGAGGCCCGCAACATCGGCGAGCTGACGGAGGTGCCTCTGCCCACGCGCTTCATCTTCTTCATGCTGGGGCCCAAGGGCAGCCACAACAAGAACGTGGAGATCGGCAGGTCCATCTCCACCATCATGGTGGATGAGGTCAGTCTGTCCGTCCTGCCTGGGCCGGGAGTTGGGGTGGATTGGGGGTCTTGTCGCTGTGTGTGTGTGTGTGTGTGTGTGTGCTTAAGGAAGAGAGAAAGGATAGACATATACACACACACACACACACACACACCACCCACACACACCACACCCACCCACCCACACACACACACACACACACACACACACACACACACACCGTATACACACACCCACCCCCACCCACCCCCCCCCCCCCACACACACACTGACCACGGTGTACTGCATGTCTCAGGTGTTCCGGGAAGTGGCCTATAGGCCAAGACCCGTCAGGACGTGCTGGCAGGTGTGGACGAGTTCCTGGACCAGGTGACAGCCCTGCCACCTGGCGAATGGGACCCCAAGATCCGCATCGAGCCTCCTCAGAGTGTTCCCTCACAGGTAATGCAGCATGAGGTATCACTATTTCTTTCATCTGTCTCACTCTGTTTTTTTCCCCTTTCTTTCTTTCTTCCTTCCTTCCTTTCTTTCTTCCTTCCTTTCTTTTTTTTTTTTTTTTTTTTTTTTTTTTTTTTTTTTTTTTTGCTATTTTTCTAGTTCATCTACCGCGCCTGTCAGTGACGTTACTGTCACGCCCTCAGTTCTGGCTCAGTCGTGCGCAGCTGCAACCTGCAGGTGTTCCATCGCTGTATCAGCACCAGTAGTCCGCAGGGAGCTATCAATATCAGATTGCCCTCATTTATAGTTTTTGACAGTGACGTTGTTGATGACATGGATATAAACTGCAGCTGTTGCTGTTATTGTTTACAGTCCCCCAAGGAAAAAATCGTTTGTGGTAGTTTTTTTTTAATCTGTAGTTATCTTTGGAGTTTACACTCCAAAGAGATGCTTTCTACCTGAGATGGTTGGCATGGATAAATTCGAACTGAATTCGAAACGATGTTTTGGCGTCTTCCAGCTCGAGCCTTGGTGATTACTTTTAACTAAGAAACAGCGGCTGTTAAATTAAGCTGAGTGAGAACAAGTCACTCTGAACACTACTGAGGTAACTCGGCAGCTGTGAAGGGACTCGTGCAACCGGTGGCCTGTAAAAGTCTTACATGAACAGCTGTCTGGCAGCGCGGGCTTAAATGCAACGGGCTGTGGGGTGGGAGGATGAGAGGCGTGGGGAACAATGCCACTCGATGGTACAGGACATGAGACAGCCTAGAAGGCAACCCAGCATAACCCAGAAGGGTACTCTGGCCCACTCAGACCTCCGCCAAGATCAAACAGATCGTACGATCCGTGTGTGCGCTTTGATCCGTGAATGTTAGGCCACGAATGAACATCTATTTCTTACATTTCTGTAATAACTGTACATGGGAGAAAAAAAGACATGGTGTGTGTGTGTGTGTGTGTGTGTGTGTTGGGGGGAGGGTTCTATTTCGTCATTTTCTGTGAGTTAGTGAGTTCATGAGTGGAAACAAAATTTTTGTTCGACCGTTGGAAGAAATACTAAGAGTGGTTTGAGAAGGGTACTTTCCAAATAACGAGATTTTGAATATTTACAAGAACTGTCAGGATTACGAAGTTTTAGTTATGAAAATAGATGATCCTATTGATAGTTATAGTTTCGTGAGCAATTGCTACAGAGTGTTCATATTCAGTGGAAAAGTAGTAGCATTCTTTCTGAACACATCATGAATCCATCCCATGATCCAGATCCGTAACACGGATCCGTGCCGATATTTCATACATACATTTTCCACCAAGTTTTCATCAAAAATCGGTGAAGTAGCTTTTTGCGGAAGCTTGCTGACAGACAAAGAAAGACAGCAACGGACTGAGGGGGAAAGCACAGTCTCTTCATGGGATGAAAGAAAGAAAGAAATGAAAACGTGCTGATACACGGATGTGAGGGCTGTATCGTATAACATGTGAACTGGGGTTGACCGAAAGGACAATGAGCAGGATGTGCTTTATTTTTGTTATTGTGCCTCGACATGGGCGGAGTGGGAGATCAGTCTGTACGTGTATGAAGGTGTGTATATGAGCATGTGTCGGTAAGTGCCCAACTATGTAAATGTTTGTCCCCGAATATAGGCGTGAGTGTTTTCGTGCACTTGTGCCTGCATGATGACTTGAGTGTGTGTGTTAGGGAGTGAGTGTGAGGAGGAGATGGGTGTTGTGGTCGATTGCACTATGAATGCAGAGCATGTGAGTACACTAACGTCTAATGTTTACTGCAGGAACAGCGAAAAAAGCGCCCCCTCCACCCCCTGGAGAGGAGAAAGAGGAAGAGGAAGAGGAATCCCATTGCGATCCTACGTTGGTACGATCAGGAAGGTGTGTGTTTTACAGGAGAAGACACGTTTCACAATAAAAGAAGTAACATAGCTTGAGAATATTGTACAACAATGAAACAGTATTCGATAGGACTTTCACGAGGACGTAAGAGAAAATGTAGAATCATTGGCCCGCCAAAGAACAGGAAGACCAGTAGGTCGAAACGCGTTCTGTGTGTTTTGTTATTTGTTTGTTCCTTTGTTTGGTGAACCAGTAATTCTATTTTTGCTCTTATGTTTCAATGTTCGCATGCAGACACTTCATTTTGAAACCAACCTTTCACAAGAAATGTTAGTAGGTTTCAGGACATTGCAACACATGAACCGATATTGTACATACTCTTCTCTGTGGATAATGCTGTAGTACTTGAGGACATCACAACATGATAAACCAGTCTCTGATATATAACTATCAACATGATTTCCCTTAATTGTGAGGATATTATAACATAGTGAGCCATAAACGTTATTACAGTTCAAACCAGCCGATGAGGACATTATAACAATGAGAAGAAGACTTTTAGTGTCTTTGCGTAATCCTTACTTTGCCTGAATTAGACAGTCTTTTAAAGACGTGTCGACATTATGAACGAATATCTTCTATACAGCCTTTGCCTTGAAATTAGATGGCTTTTGATGCATTGCAAAATAGTGGGCTAGATCCTCTGTGTCATTTCCACTAAGAATTAAGCCAGGTTTTCAAGACAATTCAACATGGCCAACCAGTATGCTCTAGACTCGTTTCACTACTACGAATTAAGCAAGCTTTCGATGACATTGTAAGATAATGGACCAGTCTCGTGTATGGAAGCTTGTTTGCGGAGTAAGCTGAATTTTCAGGGGTCTCGAAATAGAGAATCGGTCGCATGTATCTTGAAAGGTTTCAATTGTGCTGAAACTGAATCAGTGACATCGCAACGAATTATACGATACGATTGTAAATGCAAGTGAACCCTATGGAAGCGAAAACTTAAGATTAATGATTTGGCGGCCCATATTCACATTCACGTGCCGTTCAGATGAGATCACTTTGGTGTTCATCAGCTCACCTCACCCAAGTTTCCTGCGATAGGTGTCCCCGTCTGCCTCGCGTCATAGGCTTGTGAAAGTTAAAACCGGAATGCGATAAAGTAAAACACATAAAGATAACATATATTCTCTTTTGTGATAATGAACATTGCATTTTTACACCTTTGGATATGGGTTACGAACTTTCATGAATATATGTGTAAACCGACTGCAGTTTGGAATAATTTGATTGGATTCTGTTCACTGATGTTGTTTCCTGTGCTGTAAACTTGTGCCAGAGTAGTATAATCGTGGTGTGAGTACTTTTGTTAGTAGTAACATAGCATCGTTACTAGTGTTTTTAGTGGCAGAAGAAGTCATATTTGCTTCAGTGCCACCACATTATTTGAAACTACCGATTATTGTTATCAAAGAACTGATGAAAATGACCGCCCTGACGCAAAAGATAGTAATTACCAGGATGTAAGAAACGGGGATTATGATGCAAAAATGGTAATTTTTACCATGAAATGATTGATAATTATTTTCACCGGAAAACAGCAATTTTTGCAGATCAGAAACTGCTAATGAGTGAGAAGAAAAAAAAACACCTGATCAACCTGATATAACATTCATGATGTGAGCACTGACAACAGTTTTAATCATTGTAGTTATTTCTAGCTTCCAGCTTTTAGAAGCATTGCAAAGGAGTGTTTGAAATAAAAGGCATACAGTGATACCAGTGACATATGTGCGCATGGGCGAGTCATAATTGTCTGCATACATACGTCATAATTACCTGTTTACGAAGTCATGATTGCCTGTTTACCTGAGTCAAAGATACCTGTTTTTACGGTGGTATTATTTGATCGCCATCGCAGACCGAAATGGAAGAAAACCAGTAACTATCGAATAATTACCACTGTGTACAGAAAACGAGTAACTATGAAATAATTACCACTGTACACCCCACACACACACACACACACACACACACACACACACACACACACACACACACACACACACACACACACACACACACGCGCGCGCGCGCACACACACACACACACACACACACATACACACACACACATACATACATACAAAATACACGCGCACACACACACACACACACACACACACACACACACACACACACACACACACACACACACACACACACATTTCTCATCATTTTTTTTTTCTTTGAAGAAAGCGTGTCCACGAAGACAGTAAATGGTTTGGAACGGACTGTGGAGTAAGTTCAATAACAGATCATGCGTGACAGTGACCTCACACCTACAGACGTGCCTTGGTTGCAGACTGTTCGGCGGGCTGGTCACGGACATCAAGCGCAAGCTGCCCTGGTACGCCAGCGACTTCAAGGATGGTCTTCACATCCAGTGTGTGGCCTCCATCATCTTCCTGTACCTGGCCACCCTCACCCCCAACGTCACCTTCGGCGGTCTGCTAGGACAGGCCACTGACCAGTACATGGTGAGTCGGTAGCCTTGTCTGAAGGGAGGAGGTGTAGGGGGGGGGTTGTCTTGAGGGTGAACTATAAGCTCATCATAAGTCGTATGTCTGGAGTGAACATCTTTGCTTTTGCGCCCAGTTTAAGGAGGTGATTGCTCGTTCTTTGTTTTCATTGTCCTGAATGTTGCTTCATCTTACCTGAAAAAGACCAAAGAGGTCGAAACGCGTCGTGTTTTGTCTTGTAGTTTGTTGGTCTCTTTCGTCCGGCGGAATAGTATTTTTCTTCTTTTATGTGTGTTTCACTTTTCGCCTGCAGTCACCTCACTATGAAACTATCTTTATTGTGAGTCAGGCAGTGAGTCAGCGATGGTCTATTATTCCCCACCCACCCCCCCTCCCATTTCCGCCCCACTGCACACTCTCCACCTCGCCCTTTCCGACCCCTAAATGAAACAAACAAAAAAAATCTGAAAGTTCCTTGAAAACCGCCACCTTACCTTCTCCCCGCCCAATTCCATGAGTGTCGTTAAGTTGGCAAACGACCCCTCCACCCCACCCCTGCCACCCCCAACTGTCTTCCTGCTCCCCTCCCCTATCCCGCCCTCCCCCCCTCTTCCGCCCTGTGTTACCCTGCTTTATAAGGATTGGTCATCTGACAAGGTTTGGTGCTGCCGCCCTCTACCCCCTACATTCCCCTCACCCTCCACCCACCCCCCGAGAACTTTTAAAGCAACTGTTAATATCCACACACAAAAGTACTGGAGCACGAACCCAAAATGCGAATACCGCCAGTAGCGCAATACATATATAAAAGAACGATACGGAGATGAAAAATCTCTCTCTCTCTCTCTCTCTCTCTCTCTCTCTCTCACACACACACACACACACACACACACACACACACACACACACACATATATATATATATATACATATATATATGCATATATACGTAATACATACATACAGAGAGAGAGAGAGAGCGAGAGAGAGAGAGAGATGAAAAACAAAGTTCAAACAATCTTGTTTCTAACCCAGCTTCTTTTCCTTTAATATCCACTGAAACAAAACAACGTTGTCTTTAAGGACTAGACGTCTAAAAGGAAGTCGTTGCTTATTATCTTCATCCTATATTTTTCTCCTAGCACAAAAAAGATAAACGTCTTCTGATTGGTAAGAAGAACCGTGGCTTTAATACTGTCATTTCCTCAGGGAGGACGCGATCCCCCCTGGCGAACACCCTATCGCTTTTCTGGTGAGCGTCTGTATTGTTGGGATTTATAGTGAGCCCCTTTGGGTTCACGGTGAGATCCTATGGGGTTGATAGTGTGTACACATTTTATCGTCCTGGTAAGCACCCTTTTTTTCGCTGCCACGACGAGCATGTTTTTGCGTCCACAGTGCGCAGGGCTTTAAGCAGTGCGTGTGGTGGTTGCAGGGCACGATGGAGTGTATCTTCACGGCCTCTATTGTGGGCGTGCTGTTCGCGCTGTTCGCCGGCCAGCCCCTCAACATTCTGGGCAGCACGGGTCCCATGTTGGTGCTGGAGATGATTCTCTACCGATTCTGCGCGTACGTTGTCTCTTTGTGGTGGTGTGTGTGTGTGTGTGTGTGTGTGTGTGTGTGTGTGTGTGTGTGTGTGTGTGTGTGTGAAATTCATTTGTATGCGTGACCTGCAGGCCTGTTAGACATTTGATAGAGAAAAAAAAAAACCAAACTGCTTACTTTGACGTTTAAAAGAAAATTATAAGCGTAATCGTTCCTTGCTTCCGCTACGCCATTATTGTCGGTAATTGTGCTTACTCTGTTGCCTTACTTTCTCAGCTGCTTTTAACTTCATTAGCTATCGAGCATATTGATCAGAAAATGACCTTCCATATTCCTGAATGGATTGAAGAATGAAAGAGAAACGTAAGATTCGAGAGATTTTTGTTCTGCCATGGCTAAAGGCATATATTTTAAAAAAAAAAAGAGGGGGCGGGGGTGGGGCGGGTAGGATAAAGATAGAACGAGATATTGAGATAGCAAAGAGAGAGAGAGAGAGAGAGAGAGAGAGAGAGAGAGAGAGAGAGAGAGAAAGAGAGAGAGTGGGGGAGGAGGATACGAACAGACAGATCACAGACAGGCAGAGAGGGGAAGTGACAACACAAAATGGAATGAAACCACAAAGAACATATAGAGCAAATTTCTTAACAAATATTTTTGTTTTTCAAGAGAAAATGAACGTGATCATTGTTTACCATCTTCAGTGACAACGAACTGGACTTTCTGCCTTTCCGCTGCTGGATTGGAATATGGACCACCGCCATCCTCCTCATCATCGTGGCCTTTGACCTGTCGGCGCTCGTGCGTTACATCACGCGCTTCACCGAGGAGTCCTTCGCCTCGCTCATCGCTTTCATCTTCATCGCCGAGGCTTTCAAGAAACTCTTCGGCATCCTGGAACTGGCTCCCATCAACACTGACCCTGACGTGAGTGCTCTGGCAGGGGTAGTAGCTTGTCCCTCCCTTGCGCACCTTTCTCCGTAGAATCCTTCCCTTTCCCCTTCTGCCTATCCGGAGTACACTTCCATCAGAGCCTTACAGTTGTTCTAAACATCCCCCAAGTGACGTTTACGATGACGTTTCCAAGTGGGAACCAAATGAATTTGAGTTGTACAGATTTCTCTGTCAGAAATGTTGGCGGCATTTGTTTATTCCCAGTGAAGAATGCGTTGGCACAGTACGGCGCCACCCATCTCTCCCTCTGTCTGTCTCTCCCTCTGTCTGTCTCTGTCTCTGTCTGTCTGTCTGTCTGTCTGTCTGTCTGTCTCTGTTTCAAACACACACACACAAACACATCTCATTATACGGATCCTATTTTCCTTACCATTCTCGCTCCAACCCACCGCCACCCCTACTCCAACCCACCCTACCCCATCCCCCAAAATAAACGAAATGAAATTCTTCACTCCAAAGAAAAAGATGCAAAAAAAAGACCATAAATTCACCCTTTTTACAGGCCCCGCTGGATTACAACTGCACGTGCCTCCCGCCAAACTCCTCTCTCACCACCAACGTCACGGCGTTCGACAGCTTGCTGGGGGACAACCTGACGACGACGGTGACGACGACACTGATGACGACGACGACGCTGGCGCCCGCCTACAACGTCACAGAGAACGGCACTGTGATCGACTGGGCAGACCTGTCGAAGGAGATGTGCAAAAAGCTGAAAGGGGAGCTGTTCGGAAGCGGCTGTGATACGCCCGACTACAAGGCGGACGTCTTCTTCTCCTCTCCTTCATCCTCTTCTTCGTCACCTACATCGTGGCTACCACGCTGAGTCGTTTCAAGAACAGCTCGTTTTTTTTCCCCACTTTCGTAAGCAGTGAAGAAGACCTAAGAGGTCGAAACGCGTCGCGTTTTGTCTTGTGATTCGTTTGTCTATGTTTTTTTTTTTTGTGGCGGTGCGCTATCACTAACATTTAAGATTTGTGTAGATTTCCGCCTGCAGTCGCCTCATTTTGCAACTAGTAGGGTTTTTTTTTTTTTTCTCTCTCTCTCTCTCTCTCTCTCTCTCTCTCTCTCTCTCTCTCTCTCTCTCTCTCCTTCGCTTCGGTTGGTTGTTGTGTTTCAGTTTGGGTCAGGATAAAAACAACAAAAAAAGCCGGGTGGGGTTGGGGGGGGGGGGAGTGGGGTGGGCGGTGGGGGGTTCTTGCAATGTTGTCCCTGGTTTAAGAGTGTAGCGTGCAAGCTTTTGTCTCTTGGTCTTTAAATGATTCACCGCCTCTGTCTTTTTATCTGTCTTTTCTGTCTCAGTCAGTCTGTCTGTCTTGTGTGTGTGTGTGTGTGTGTGTGTGTGTGTGTGTGTGTGTGTGTGTGTGTGTGTCCCTTTCTCTGTCTCTCCCCGCACCCTCTACAGCACTGATATGGCCTGTCGTGGATGGCAAGGGTATAAACAGCATACCGTGTCTCTCTCTCTCTCTCTCTCTCTCTCTCTCTCTCTCTCTCTCTCTCTCTGTTCCATGTTTTCTCGCTTTCGTTGGCTGGCTATCTGTGTATTTGTGTGCGTGTGCGTGCGTGCGTGCGTGCGTGTGTGTGTGTGTGTGTGTGTGTGTGTGTGTGTGTGTGTGTGTGTGTGTGTGTGTGTGTGTGCCAAAATGATTCTCTGTTTATCCCTTTCTCTCCCTCTCTCCTGTATGTGTACTTGAAGTTTGATCATCCCTACTTCAGCTCTACAGACATCTAAGACTAAGGCATGCTACAAAGTTGATATTTGGTGACACGTTTTGTTATATTTGCAAACAGGGAAACGTTGGTCAGCTCGGTGTAATGAGTTGAGGTGATGGCGATGTATGTTTCTCGTTGTGGCTACATACATTGCTTACACTACATGACCTAATCAGCTGCTTTTACCGATTGCCTTTCTGATATCAATGGTCGTGGTAATGACGATGATGATGAAGACAATCCAGATGACATATATATGCGGTGGATACAGGATGTTGACGTTGATGATGACGGTGACAGTAATTGTGTATGCGGTTGTGGATGAAGGTCCGGCAGACGTTCAGTGACTTCGCTGTGCTGATCGCCATTCTCATCGCCGTGGGGATTGATGTCGCCATCGGCATCCCAACGCCAAAGCTGGAGGTCCCTGTCGAGTTCAAGGTAAGACACCTGTCGTTATTGGGGTAGCCACCTTTCAAACAGAGGTGAGAGTCTTAAGAAGCGCGGAACACTGCACTCTCTGTGGTTCAGTGCCTCACTTATTCCGTAGCTATCAGAATGCGTTCTGACCATTTAGACAATGGGTCAAAACAGGACGTAACAGACTCCCAAAACACTAGCAGATTGAAAAATGGGAATGAAGACTCTAGGAATGAACCATCGCCCGGAAAATGAAATACGATGCCCATGCGCAGTTGATCCATCACAGGAAATTACCGCCTCTATGTGACACCGTTTCTGCTTGCCCTGCCCATCACTACTGTTATTTGCTGTGCAGCCGACACGTGATGACCGTGGGTGGTTGGTGAACCCGTGGAGTGATCGCAACCCCTGGTGGCTGACCATCGCGGCCTCTGTGCCCGCCCTCCTGGCCGTCATCCTCATCTTCATGGACCAGCAGATCACTGCTGTCATCGTCAACCGCAAGGAGAACAAGCTGAAGGTGGGACCACGAGCCATGTTGAAACGTCTGTCTGTCTGTGCCTGGTGGCGATTCTTTGCGGCGGAAAGGGTGGGGAAAGGGAAGGGGGAAATCGTTTTAAAATATGCTGTATGTTGATATACTTAGGTTTGAGATATTGGAGTAATAGTTCGACAACAGACAGAATCATGGCATTTAGATGAATTTGAAAAACAAAGCAAAACGAAATAAAGCATCCGTCGCCATCAACAATAAAGGAATGACAGAGTTTTCAGAGGAAAAGGAAATGTGCGCCGGTAGCAGCAGTTCTTTAGGATAATCTTCGGTAAAGTACTCAGCTTGATCAAATCCCTGTTGGGATTGTTTCACCCTCAGTTATTATTTTCTTACTCTTTTCAAGATTTAGGTAGAGGCCCTGTTTGCGCTTTTATTTAGCTTTTTTCATGATCAGTAAATTTGGTTTAGGTGATTTGGTTTGTGTGTGTGTGTGTGTGTGTGTGTGTGTGTGTGTGTGTGTGTGTGTGTTCGAGAGGGATTGAGACATTTCAATCTATATAAAAAAAAGATACTGTGTTTATCCAACACGATACTGCACAGCCTTAAACACAGTTGTCGATAATTTACACCTTATTCGAGCAGGTACAAACAGAAAAACACCATTTCTGCATAGGGTGAACTGAAACGATCGATCAAAAAGAAGAGAAACAAATAGATTCACACACACACACACACACACACACACACACACACGAAACCATAGATGTGTACACACAAGCACAAACAAAATCGCAACACAGAAAACAGTTATTGCTTTTTTTTTTTTTTTTTTTTTTTTCTTGTGTTAATTTTTGGATAGAGAATTGTAAGTGGTGTCTTTCTTCAGAAAGGGAACGGCTACCACCTGGACCTGTTCGTGCTGGCCATCACCATCATCATCTTCCTTCCTGGGTCTGCCCTGGTATGTGGCCGCCACCGTGTCCGCCCTGGCCCACATCATGAGCCTGAAGAAAGAGTCCGAGTGCACTGCCCCTGGCGAGAGGCCCACTTTCCTCGGAGTCCGGTAGGTGAACAAAGTGTCTTATTTTTCTCTTTCTGTCTTTCTTTCTTATTCTCTTTTTTCTTTTTCTTCATTTTGGGGGCTTAGTGGAGGGCAGGGCATTTTATGAATGATGTTGATGTCATTGATGACAATGTGTGGAGGTTGAGGCGGTTGTGTGGCAGTGGTGGTGGTGGTAGTGGTAGTAGTGGTGCGTGTATGTGTGTGTGTGTGTGTGTGTGGCGGAGATGGGGACGGAGATGTGTGTAGGCATTAGTCGTAGTTATATGTGAGCACGCGCACATATACGTGTGTGTGTGTGTGTGTGTGTCATTTATTTATCAGATGAGTGTGTGTGTGTGTGTGTGTGTGTGTGTGTGTGTGTGTGTGTGTGTATAGTTTGCATTATTGTTCTCGGTCCTGTTTCGCAAAGGAATTTTAAAAAGTAAAGAGGTACTAATCGTCAGTCAGTGCCCTTTAGAGGAAATCGGATGTACGCTTCAAGCATAGATAGACACATGCAGATCGCTAGACATGCAGACGGGCAGACCAGTTAATAGACAGATGTACAGAATGATAAACTGACAAAGAAAACAAAGAAATAGATGGGCAGATAATTAGAAACCTTCACACACATGGAGTATTATGCAATGTAGATGTCCCAAGCGTACATTCATGTACTTATTAGATGAAACTGAATCGGACAGATGTATCTGTGTCTGCTTATATTCCAGCTGTTTCCCATTAATTTTCGTTGTCTAATAATCAGAGTGGACAGGAGGGTGAAACAGGTGTGACACGTGTGACACGTACTCGTCCTTTTCTAACATTTAATTAGCGTTGTGTGTTGGTTGGAAGCAGATGACAGCAGGTGGAATTAACTCAAGAGACGAGCATCTGTGTCACCAGACCGCTGAACGAACGGATTCTGATGACACTACAGAAGCAATGCGTTTCGGCACGGAAGATCCTTGACTCTGAAGAACATCGGGGCTAAAAGCACGTCGTTTTTGTTCGTGTGATTTTGTGCGTTTCGTTCGTGTGGGCGGTCTAGCTAAGTCAACGTTCATTCTGTGGCCCTTTTTTAAACTTCAGGATGCCTCTTGTGTGTTGTAGGGAGCAGCGTGTCACGGCGCTGATGGTGGGCTTGCTCAGCGGTCTGTCCGTTCTCTTCACCTCTGTTCTCAAGGTGAGTGTCTGTTCTCTTCACACTCAGTTCTT
>JADBJO010000945.1:355000-357500 GCA_016801955.1 Conus betulinus
TTTATTCCCGAACAGTTGAGCGAGTGACCTTGAAAGGCGAACTCTGCGTATCCCGTGTCTAAAGCGAAAATGTGTCTTGTGTGTATCACGGGAAACCCAACAGAAGCAGAGTCTGCTGGGAGACGAGGCCTACGACCGTCTGATGGAGATCAAGGTGCAGCACGACAGGCTGGGCGAGGGCAAGTTCGGGCAGCGGTTCACCAGGAGGGCCTCCCTGGACACGGACCGCGTCAACATCACCGAGGAACTGACGCGCACCGCCATGTGGGCCCAGCTCCGTCAGAACAGCGCCAAGCCGGCAGACCCTGAGGACTCGGCCAGGTAGGCAAAGGTGGCTGGACAGTAAGGGGGTTAAGTGGGGTGGATGCTGCTTGTGTGTGTGTGTGTGTGTGTGTGTGTGTGTGTGTGTGTGTTGTGAGTGTGGTGGTGGTGGTGGTGGCGCGCGCGCGCCTGTGTTTGTGTGTGTGTGTGTGTGTGTGTTGGGGGGGGGGGGGACGTGGAGGCGTGTGTTTTGTGTGTGTGTGTGTGTGTGTGTGTGTGTGTAAAAGAGAGAGAGAGAGAGAGAGAGAGAGACAGACGGACGGACAGACAAACACAGACAGAGCATTGCCAAGACAGAGCATTGCCAAGCCGGCTGATTCTGAGGCGTCAATATAGTGGGTTAATGGAAGATAATCAACTGCAGCAACTCTGCGTGAGTGCGTCAGAGAGAGAGAGAGAGAGAGAGAGAGAGAGAGAGAGAGAGAAAATACAATAAATTATAAGAGTTCTGTCTTATATTGTTGTTATGGATAAGAACAAATTTATGTGTCACTTCCCTCGTTTGGTCTGTAGTTTTTTTTGGCATGCTTAGGAAACGGTCAACATTGCAACGACGCAGCGAAAAAATAACATTTGAAAACATTTCATTGTGAACTTCCGTGGGACTGCAATGGGCAGAAATTCTATGAGGGGCATGAAAGCGCAGTATTAGTCTCTTTTGTGTGTGTGTGTGTGTGTGCTGTGCATTATTGAATAAGGAATCGTCAAACCAAAATGGAGAGAGTTACGTCCCTTTGTCTCAGTATTCGAGCAGGAATGATCGTTCTTGTTTTGGCTATTGTAATCAAGTAAGACTTCCTGTGGCTATTAGCATTTCACTGGTGCTGCAGATGCGAGAAGAGAAGACGGCACAGGGACAAGACCAACGGGCAACGCCAAGAAAACCGCCGCGCGTTCTACCTCCAGGACGACGAAGATAAAGAGCACAAGCACGCGCCTTCAGACTGCTAATCTCTTCCACTTGCCGGTGCTGCCCCGAGCAGGTACTTCCACCACGTGTCGGTGCTGCCCCGTACGGCTCAGTGGGCAGTCATTTTTTTTCCCACCCTCCTTTATTACGGGTGGAAATGATTGTGGGAGACTTTTTTCTTCTGCTGCTGCTGTTCTTTGAGCGCGACATATCTTCGTGAGGCGCGTGGATTATCAAAAAAATGTATGTGTGAGTGTAAGAGGAGAAACGGTTATAAGAGAGAGATGGGCGTTTGAAGTTGTTGTGCAATGTCTGCTAAGAGAGCATAATTCTGTACAGCGCTGGTTGTAGTGGAAAGCGTCCCCAAGGCTTAACCTGTTTACGATACTTACCGTGTCGTGACATAATCTCCCTTGGTGTACTGGTTTTTCCCTCACTTAGGTTTGTATGGGAGACCTTTGGGGTCAGCGAATAACATCACTCGACCTCCATTACACTACAGCTACAAGATCTTTCTTTTCTTCATTTTTCTACTTTCTTTGTATCTCTCTCTCTCTCTCTCTCTCTCTTTCCGTCCCTCTTCTTACCTTAGTTTTGAGTGTGTGTGTGTGTGTGTGTGTGTGTGTGTGCGTGTGTGTGTGTGTGTGTATGTGTGTGTGTGTGTGTGTGCGCGCGCGCGCGTGCGTGCGCGTGCGTGTGTGTGTGTGGAGAGAGTATGTGTGTGTGTGTGTGTGTGTGTGTGTGTGTGTGTGTGTGTGTGAGGGAGAAACACTTGTGAGCGAAGCTTTATTTCTTATCTCTTAAAAAAAGCCATAGATAAACCACAAAGACTGTAAGCATGCTTGGAATTGTCTTAGTGTGAAAACAAGAATAGTCTGATACGTGTACATAATGCATCGCAAAGTGTCCATCAGTGCCTTTCCATTTCAGACGCAAGTGTTCCCGTTTGCTCTGAAACATCCTTTCTATTCAAACTGTCATCAAATTTGTGCTCTTTTGAATCTATCTCTTTTAGTCGAAGGAATCTTGAACTACTTATTCATTTTTGTCCATTCCTTTTTACCTTGTTAAAGTAAAAAAAAAAAAGGAAGCGGTGAGTGTAATGAGTGTCAAGGTAACCGATTTTTATTATGTAACAGTGGTTATTTATTAATATGATTACTCATACGAGATAGATGTGTATGACTGCGTGTGGATAACGCGTGTGGATAGTTTTTTATGTCGAACTCATTTACACAAGACTGGTGACTATATCGTTTAATTGTGTTG
>JADBJO010000945.1:365000-372500 GCA_016801955.1 Conus betulinus
GTCATGGTCGTGAAGTACTACCCCACCTATCAAGGATGTGAGGTAATGATGTGAAGTAGTACCCTCCTGTCATGGACGAGAGGTACTTTCCACCTGTCGAAGACGTGAGGCACTACCCCCGGTCTAGGATGTGAGGTACTATACACTTGTCAATGATGTGAGGCACCATTCACCTGCCAAAGAGTTCAGGCACGACACGACTATCAAACACATGCAACACTGCCCACTTGTCAAAGACGTAAGGCACGATCCATTTATGAAAGAGACGAGTCACTACCCATCGGTCAAAGACGAGAGCTGTCAAAGACGTTAGGAACAACCCCTATAACGAAGATGTCAAGAACTAACTGCCTGCCAAAGACGTCAGGCATTGCCCACCTGTCAACCACGTTTGACACTACCCACCAGTGAAAGGCGTAAGACAATTACCCACCTGTCAAAGGCATGGCTTTCTGAACGCCGTTGGAGACGCCAGTCAGAGTTTTGCCGTCATAAATAAACTGTATGTCATTCATTCCTTGTGTCTGGAAACAAACAAACAAACAAAAATGGAAGGAACCGATTTATTTCGTGTTGATATGTAAAGGGAAAGATGGAACAAAGAGAATACTGCGTTTGAATTTGACCCAGAAAAAATGAATCCCATATTTCTCAGTCGGAACACACACACACACATACACACACACACACACACACACACATACACACACACGCGCGCGCGCGTGCGCGCGCGGAAACACACACACACACACACGCGCGCAAACAACACACACACACACATGCGCGCGCGCGCAAACACACACACACACACACACACACACACACACACACACAAACACACACGCATGCACACACACACACACACACACACACACACACACACACACACACACTTACAATAGGTAAGATGAGGGTGGCACCACTTGTTCGACGCGTGGTCCTCAAAACGAGACGCACGTGCTGTTCTGACGTGGAGAGTAAAAAGGAGGGAACCTCGGGGTGGCCACAAATTTCCAAACATGTCCTGGTACTGCTCGTTCGTCGCTCTTCGGCCTCTGGTCACAAAAGATGCAGGCTGTTGACATGGTATTACAGCCTCTTGTCACAACGATACAGGCTACTGACCTGGAATCAGAGCCTCTGATTACACTAGATACAAGCTGTTGATATAGAATTAGAGCCTCTGGTTACACTAGACACAAGGTGTTGACATGGAATTACGGCCTCTGGGTACTCAAGATACAGGCTGTTTAGAATTAGAGCCATAGAATTAGAGCCTCTGGTCACACAACGATGCAGGCTGTTGACATAGGAATTAGAGCCTTGGTCACACACGGTCACAGACGATTCAGGCTAGAGCCTCTTGACATAGAATTAGAGCCTCTGGTGGTCACACGATTCAGACTGTTGACATAGAATTAGAGCCTCTGGTCACACACGATTCAGACTGTTGATGGACATTAGGAATTAGAGCCTTTGGTCACAGACGATACAGGCTGTGGACATAGAATTAGAGCCTCTGGTCACACAAGATGGACATAGAATTAGAGCCCTAGTCACACAAGATACAGATTGTGGTGGACATTTATTAGAGCCTCTGGTCACACAAGATACAGGTTGTGGACATGGAATTAGAGCCTCTGGTCACACAAGATACAGGTTGTGGACATGGGATTAGAACTGTAGTAGTCACACAAGATACAGATTGTGGACATGGAATGCAAGGATCTGATTACACAAGATACACGCTATTGGCATGGAAATAAAACGGTTAAAAGTTAAGGTTTCCCATAGCTTGATGGTCACAGGGGCAGTGACATGTAGAGATTCACTGTGTCTGAGGCACAGAAGATTGGAAGGCGGAGCCCATCCATTCCCTTCCACAGCCTAAAACCTTTTCTGAACTGGATCAGGTACCATGTACTGATGGGTGACAGAGTGGGTTTTGAAACCGAAAAACTCTGACCCCAAAAGTGGTTCGAACTCACGACCGTCAACTCTACAGACAAACGTTCCAACCACTCAACCACGGACCTCTCTGGCAACAATGTATTCCCAGCGGTGTATCCTGAAATGGAATCGTTTTGGATTGTAAATACCTGTCTGGGATTGGTGAGGTTCGATGTCATTCTGGTAGTGTCAGTATAATGTTGGATAATACTCTATCCCGACCCACCACACACACACTGCATTCCCTCGCCTTTACCAGAATGGTTATTCCCGTCTGTCAAAATGCCAGAGATGGATATGGGTGTTAAACATGAATTAGCTTCAACTGGGATTCCAACGTGAAACTGAGAATAAGACCCGACCAGTGCTTTGGACCATGCCTGGTCCAGACTTCCAGTGAAATCTTAAGTCCATAAGACTTCTTCCCAAACCTGTTCCTGCAGGTCTGTTTACATATCTATTCATCATGTTGTACCACCAGCTCACTGTGGTCTGATGGCGGTTAGATGTGATGTAGTCCGCACGTAGTGGTGTTTCCATAATGAAACTGAACCAGGAGTAGATAATTTGCGCAATATACCAGTCATTATGTAGTGAACTGTTGCATTTATTATCGCGGAATAACGGCAGATCTCACCCGCTGTGCAACAATAAGCAATGACATGACATAATAACAATAACAAAACATTAAATTTCAACGGTATTGTTGTTCGTTTTCACACACATTTGAAATCTTTCTCGATAACATTTCGCCACTAAGGCAAATTACAGTTTTGTACATTAGTACACATGTGCACGGTCGGCAGTTTTTTCCCCTTTCAGTCAGCTGTCTTACTGTGTAGTTTTTACCACATAAACATACTACAGATTTTACGAAGAAGTCTTACTCTGCACATCGCGTGGTATTTTTGTTCTGTTACTATTTTCTTGTGTTTGTTTTTTATGTTTTGACATTAATTACTTTCAAAATGGGGTGACTGCAGACGGAAATTGAAACGTTCACCTAAGATCAAATTTTTGCGTCCAGGTCGAAGAGGTAAGTGACTGTATGTTCGGCCTTCCTTTTCATTGTCTTGAATAATATTTCTCTTGCCTGAAGAAGACTCATAGGTCGAAATGGATTGCGTTTGTTTTCTAACTTGTTTCTTCCTTCGTTTGACGGCGCAGTAATACTGTTCTTGCTCCTGTGACATAATTACAAAAGCAAAAAGAAAAGCAACCTGGACAAAGCAGGGCCGGATGTCTGCAGAAGCGAGGCCAGGTCTGCCGGAAGAGTGCCCACTCCGGACCTCGTGCTTCCGTCCGGCAGAGTGACGGTCCACTTCTTCTGCGTCCTGACTCCACCCGACATCCTCTGCGCCTTCAGTAGCGCCTGAAGATGAGCCGGCATGTCGCCTCTGCCGGAAGTGACGGTGCCGTTGGGTAAGGTGACGGACCACTGCCGCTGAATCCGACGTCCTCGTTCCCCACCGGACCCCCCCGAAGACCGCCGCGCCTGAGCGTCCAGGAGGGCCTGGAGGTCGGCCGGGATGGCCCCGGTGCCGGATCGGGTGGACCCGTCGGGCATCGTCACGGTCCATCGGCGGGTGGTGGTGGTCTTCACGCCGGTACCCGCACCCCCACCCAGCAGAGCCTGGATCTCCGCGGGGATCTCCCCGACGCCGGATCGCCGAGATCCGTCCGGTAAGGTGACGGTCCAGCGGCGGGTGGTCTTCACGCCCTTTCTGTTCAGCATGGCTCGCAGATCCGCCGGCATGTTGCCGACCCCGGTCCTCTGCGACCCGTCAGGCAGGGTGATGGCCCATCGACGAACCTGTGCACCTCCTGTTGCCTTGGAGCCGGCACCGCCACCCTGAGAAGTCTTGTCTGCTCGGACCTGTGCACCTCCTGTTGCCATGGAGCCGGCACCGCCACCCTGAGAAGTCTTGTCTGCTCGAACCTGTGCACCTCCTGTTGCCATGGAGAGCCGGCACCGCCACCCTGAGAAGTCTTGTCTGCGAACCTGTGCACCTCCTGTTGCCATGGAGCCGGCACCGCCGCCCCCCTGAGAAGTCTTGTCTGCTCGGTTTGTTTGGCCGCCGGTGGTGTCGCGGTGACGGGGTACGTTAGCCCCGGAAAGGATGGTCGTTTGGGCGCTCTTTGCGATCTGCCACAGATGTTGTCAACATGACCGAACGGTCAATGAAAAACAAACGAAACGATGGCGACAGTCACAATATCAATGACAACAAAACGCAAAACGAAAACAGAAACAAACAAACAACAGAAAAAAAAAACAAACACACCACCACCAGCAGCAACATAAAAGCCAAGCCACGCATTTTTTTAATTTCAACGTCGCTTTGAAGAATGATTTAGAAGAGCGTTTGTTTCCTCGTATGTGCGTGTATGCATGAGCATGCATGTGTGCGTGCTAACGCCGCGCGCGCGGGCGTCTGCATGCGTGTGTGTGCGAGTGTGTGCATGCGCGCGCGCGCGTGCGCGCGCGCGTGCGTGTGTGTACGTGCGCGCGCGCGCGCGATTTACGCCATGTGTGAGCCCAATCTGTAAGCCTGAAATCAAGTTGTATATGTCTGATGAAGTATCAGAGGTCCCCTCAAAGCACAGCAATGACCTCACCTTAAACACGTCAGTCGGGGCTGTCCTTCCCCTTTGGCCACCACAGTGCCGGCAGGACTACGCAGCTCCCAGCGGGTCAGCTTCGACCCTGGGACTCCTGACTGCTGCACCACCCGAACGTCCGTTCGGCCCCGTTGGCGCCGCACACTGCTCTGCGGCACCCGACCATAGCCCGACCCCAGGATGGTGCCTTGACCGTCCACCATGTACCATCTGGAATCAGCTTAGCTCGTTAGTCTTTCCTTTTCCTTTTTTTTTTTTTTTTTTTTCTGTTTCTTCCTCATCCCTACCCTTTTCCATCCAGCCGTTTCACTTTTTTTTTTTTACCTATTTGATTTCTTTCTTTTTTCTTTCTTTTTTTTTTTTTTTTTTTTTTGCTTCTTTCTTTGCTTTTTTTTTTTTTTCCCCTTTCCGTTCTTTGGTTCTTGGTTCTTGTTTTTGTTTTTCCATTCTTCTTCTCGTTCTTTGTTTTTTTCGCTTTGATCTCTTTTCTTTCTCTTTTCTGCACCGAGATTACTATTATTATTATGATCATTATCATTTTTTTTATTCATACTGCTGTTGTTGTTATTATCATTTATGATGATATTATTATTATCATCATCATCATCATTATCATTATAGATATCATAGATATTTACATGCTAACTAGTTGAATGTTTCAGACGTTCAAACGAGAAAGTACACATTAAATCACAACAAAAATAAACACATGAAAAACTTGTGAAACATAAAATGCCGCAATCGAACGTTCATACCACATCCTGGCAGCCCTCTCTCTCACTCCTCTCTCTCTCTGTCTACCCCACTTCCGCCTCACAAACAAAAACGATCAGGAACACATGACTAATCGCATACAATGTACAGCGAGGAGTCCACGTTTTCACCTGGTCTCGGAAGTCTCGTACCCACGAGACGTTTTGGTTTTCTCGAACAGCTCCCGGATGTGGTCCGGGATGGGGCCTGTGCCGGACAGGACGGTGCCATTGGGCAGCGTGACGGTCCAGGAAGACTGCTCCAGCAGGGTGGGCAGCACCATGGAACCCCTCAGGAAACCCTTCACGCCGGGAGGGTAAGGTGCCAGACCCGGACAGCAGCGGCGTGCCGTCCGTACGCGTCAGCTGCCCAGAGAGAACTGGTGTCCGTCAGCACCAGCCCCGACCTTAGCTCTGAGTACTGCAACAGGACAGCAAGTAGTACCAAGGTGGGTGACGACGATCATGATGTTTTTGATGACGATGAAGGTGATGATTTGCACCCAGATCGAAGAGAAGATTTTACTGTTATTTTCACCGTTTTGAATGTTGTTTGTCCTGACTCAGGAAGACCCAATAGGTCGAAACGCGTTGTGTTTGTGTTGTAATTTGTTTGTTCCTTCGTTTGGCAGTCATGTAATTCTGTTTCGCTCTTGATTCACATTCCGTTCAGTGTTCCTGTTAAGCCATCAGAGCTTCTAACACTCACATTTTGCTATACACAACAAAAATGCAAAGATCGCCCTGTTCTTACTTATTTGATTAAGTCAGTCTGAGCATCAAACACTTTAATATCAATGATGCATGGGTCCTAAAAATGAAATAAAACGATACCGATGATACCGATAACAACAGCAGTGACTGTTACTGTCACGTTGGTGTTCGGACTGGGGATCAACAGGACCAGGCCTGATCCTGAACGTACAACAGACGATCATGACGTAGATTATCAGGATACTGTTATTTGTGAAAATGATTTTAGTGAAGGTAAAGGATATCCCAATATAGTTATGTTGTTAGAAATGGAGTACTGCATCTGATCGGTTACAAAGTAGGCGCTGGTGATGTTGATAACAGTGACAGTAAGCAGGGTTTTGTTGTTATCGTGTCGTTAATTAGGCTACCACCATGTATTTAGGTAACCTGCATCGTTTCAACGAAAGGATTTTCCTTCATAAAAGCTCACCGATTAATTCGTAAAATAAAGTCTTGAGTCGAAGAATTCTGCAATGTGCCATGTTCGGCTCAGTGTAATTTTGTTCCGATCGCTTCTTACCAGGTTAAACCTTTACAGCACGTTGTTGTCAAGGGATCGTCTGCTGATACACCTGATTTCATTCGCACACAATGACATCGCACTGTTCTCTACGTTTTACCCTGATGTTGTTGATGATGTATTTTGTTGAAGACAAGGAAAACGACGACCAGAATCACAAAAGTCAACAAAAACACAGACAGCAATAACATGTAAATTACGTAAGGTTCAAGCATGTCCTTAAGTGTGAAACGTTGATCACAATTAGTTTGTTACACAGGTAATGGAGAATGAGGCATCAATGTCTCATGCTAGGTTTGTATATATGTGTGCATTAAATTTGTTATCCTTTGATATTTAAATAGTTCCTCTATAAACGGTATACTAATGAGCTAGTTTCAGAGCGAGATGACTCAAAGCAGGAAACTGAAGCAAATTCTAAAAAAGAAAGGGTTTTAGTTCCGCAAGACAATCCACACAAACAGATTACAGGACAAAACACGATACATTTCGACCTCATGGGTCTTCTTCAGGCAAGACAAACAACATTTAGGACAATCAAAACGAAGAAAGAACAACCACTTTACAAACAACGTTTAGGACAATGAAAACGAAGAACGAGCAACCACTTTGGTTGCTCGTTCTTTGTTATCATTGTCCTAAACGTTGTTTGTTTTGCTTGAAGAAGAGGTCGAAATGCATCGTGTTTTGTCCTGTAATCTGTTTGTCTTAACTGTCTTGCGGAACTAGTACCTTTCTTTGTAAAATTTGGCATCATACTGAATAACCCACTGTTTAAATTTTGAACAGTTCTGTACACAGTATCATACTGAATCACCCACTTTGTTCAGCACTCCAGAGGGTATGTTCCCGGTCCCCGTGTCCAGAACGTCGCCGGCCGAGGAGAGGACCGCCCACCGT
>JADBJO010000945.1:377500-420000 GCA_016801955.1 Conus betulinus
CCTTCTAAAACACAGCTTCTCCATTCTCCACTTCCCAGCAATTGGTGAATTCTAGAAGGCTGTCTCCCTGCAGTGTATTTTGCATAGTGTAAAGCCCAGACAGCACCAATGACAATAACTGGGCTATCCAGAAACAAAACAGAAAAGACAAACATCAAAATTGTAATAACCCGCACAATAAAGCTACCCCAACAAACATGTCAAAGGATTTGATACACCTATATTTGCCACCAGAGCAAAAGCTTTGAACAATCATCGCATGCCACTCTCATTCTGTTGTATCAGTGTTCTTCTTTCTGTTCATTTCTTCAAAATAACAATTTTACCCAGAGCCGATGTGTGGTGGACGCATTCGCACTGGCTGTGGATGTAGGCCGCCCCAGGGGTGCAGGGCTTGACCACGTGACCATGCCCCGGTTTGACCTGCAGGAAGCTGAAAGGGTCACCAGGGTTGGGGCGATTGGTACAGGACCCTGCACACATTATTTTAGGAAAGGTTACTGGTCAAGTGTTGATTGTTACGAGGAAAGGTTACTGGGTCTGGGTGTAGATTGTTTGTAGGTTATGTCACTGGTCAGGTATACTATTCGTGGTTTGTTTCTGGGAAAGGTTATTGTTCAGGCGTGCTATTCGTGGACTGTTTCTCGAAAACTTTTCTAGTCAGCTGTATTTTTGTGTTACTTGTGGATTGTTTCCAGGAAAGATTGAGAGTCAGATATGCTGTTCATGGATTGTTTCTATCACAGGTATTGGTCAGGTATGGTCTTCGTGACAGGTTTCTATGATAGGTAGCTGGTAATGTACGCTGTTTAAGAATTGTTACTGGGAAATATTGTCAATATGCTGTTCATGGACTGCTTTCAGACAAGACTGTTAATCAGGTATGCTGTGCATGGATTGTTCCAAAGGATGTTTTTTGGCCAGGTATACTATTCATGCGTTGTTTGTGGACAATATTTCTGGTCTGGTACTGTTCATGCATTGTTTTTGGAACGACTTTTAGGTGAAGCACGCTGTTTGTGGAATGTTTCTTGGAATAATTTTTGGTAAGGTACGCTGCTCATTGATTGTTTCCAGGATTTTTGTTTCAATTATGCTGTTCATGGATTGTTTCCTGGGACTGTTTTCAGTCAGGCGTGCTATTTATAGTTGTTCTCTTGAAGACAAAGGTGTCCTTTCAATGGATTGTTTCCAAGAAAGGCTGATGATCTGGTGTGCACTTCGTGGATTGATATCAGTTAAGTTTGTTGGCCACATATATTATTCGTGGATTGTTATCAATAAAGTTTGTTGTGCAGATGTGTATTCGTGGATTGTTATTAGAAAAGTTTGTTGGCCAGATATATTATTCATGGATTGTTTTTAGGAAGATTTGTTGGCCGGGTGTCTTATTCGTGGATTATTTCATGGAAAGTTTGCTGGTCATGTGCATTATTCGTGGATTGTTTCTAGGAAAGTTTGTTGGTCAGGTTCGCTATTCGTGAACAATTTTATAAGAAAGTTTACCGTCAGGTGTGCTATTCAAGGATTTTTTTTTTTTTTTTAAAGAGAGACTACTGGCAGGCTCTATTCGGAACTGTTTCAAGTAAAAGCCCATGATCAGCAGCGCTAATCTTCGATTCTTTTCCAAACAAGGTTGCTGCTAAGTTATTTTATACGTGTATTATATCTAGGAAAGTCTGCTGGACTTTTACATCGTTAATGTGTTCTGTCTATAAACGTTTTGGTCAAACATTACATTGCAACGAATCACAATGCACTGCGAGGCGCACTAACATATTGCCTTTTAATGCACCAGCAGCACTTGCATTGAACTATACGACACAACACTGTCTGAATTGCATCATACCACAGTGATTTGCATTACATTGCAACGCGTTACATTACACTGCATTGCTACCGACCACACAGGGCACAGAAATAAGCCCCTTAATGCTTCTCGAGGGCCACACCGCACGGCATCAGTTCATATCGCATTACTCACAATACACTGCACTGTTCCACACAGCAAATGCTTTGAACTAGGTTACACTGCTTCATATCAAACTGCGTTGTTTCATGTTGCAAAGCATTTCAGAGTGTATTTTACTGCACTGTATCAGATAGTAACATGTGTAATAGACCGCAATACGCTGCCTTTTATCACACGACACTGTAAGCCACCAAATGGCATCGCAACACCTGACGTCGTATTGCACGTGCTGTGCACTGGTCTTACCACTGCCCTCCAAAGTCCACTGCAGGGTGCACTGGTCGCGGCACGAGGAGTCCGGGGCACAGCCGGTCCGGGAGGAGTAGCGCTGACCCCCTGGGGGCAGCAGTGTGGGTGGGAGTGACCCCGCCCCCCGCACACCCAGTACTCCCCGCATCCCCGGGTTTGCTGTGCGTGTTTCCAGCCGTCTGGACGGCCTCGACACGGATCTGGGCAACACACACTGGCTGGTGTTAATGAACATTTATTTCCGAACAGTTACAACATCACAAAATCACTGGCTGATAAGAATAAACATCTATATCCAAACAGATACAACGTTACAAAAAACATCAAGGTCTGAACAGAAAAAATACAGATACAACATTACAGAAAACATCCAGATTTTAACAGCACAAACATGCGCGCTTACGTTGTGTTTAAAGTACTTCGAATTGCACGTGATTCAAAAAGGATCTAACTGCTTAATCAAGCGATGGACAGTTTCGAATAGTGTTTTAATCTCTTCGTGGCTGAGGACTACAAAGAAGATTTGCAACTTCGTGTAGACTGAGTGGAAGAGATTATCATTCTCATTTCAACAATTAATTTCCCTCGCCCAAACCTTTTCCCGTTTTCTCTCAAAATTCAGTTTCACAGTTTTAGGAGACCCACAGACTACTTCTCACGGGCACGGAAAAAGCTAAGGCATTGTTTTTTTTGTGTGTTTGTTTTACTCCTCTTTGTCTTGCCTGAAGAAGACCAGTAGATCAAAATATACGCCGTTGTCTGTTTGTCACTTGATAGCGCCATTTCGCGTGCAGGTCTAGCAGTTTTCTTTTTGCTCTTCGCTTCTACAAAACACTTACCATCCCCATGCCCCTACGATTTACCCTTCCGTCCCCTTTCCAGTTCCCGCCTTTAGTGTAGGCCTATATGGGCAATAGGGTTACTTTCTAAACAAAATCGTAACACGCAGATATTTGTTTAATAGCGGTTAAAGGAACGGACGACACAAGTACGCACGCACACGCACACACGCACACACACACACACACACTCAAAGAGAGAGAGAGAGAGAGGAGAGAGAGAGAGAGAGAGAGACAGACAGACAGACAGACAGAGACATATACAGACAGACAGACAGAGAGAGAGAGGGGGAAGGAGGCGTAGCAAATTCATTCCCTTATCAATGTTGTATTAGCAGAAAGAGGTCCTTGGGGAAGTATCGAGGGAGGGATCTAACTTCCCCCTTCTCCCCACCCCACATAGTAGATCTAGAAACAGAATCATGAACCTGTCTTGAGCAGATGCATGTTAAATGAAATAAGACAAGAGGATCACTTTTTCAGCTTTCCTTCCGTTTTCTTTTTCTTTTTTTTCCTTGTCTTATATCTTTGATGCCAAAAAATTCTCTTAACGGTCAGACGTCTGCTAGTCATATACAGCTTTCTTTTTCAGTTCGGAATTACAAATTACCTGTCTCGGACTCGTAAAACATTCTGTGATTGGTATACATTTTCCTGGCCCATTTCACTCTTTTTCCATTCACTGAAACTATCGTTCACCTGACTGTAGGAATCAACTATGAATTAGACTGATTCTTATATCTTACAGTAACACAACAAATCGAACACTACTCTTGTGCTTCGTAACTAATGCTCATATCACTTCAAGGTCGTTGCAGAGAGGATCCATTGTAATTCGGTTTCAGTTTCACCAAAGAGTCGCCACCGCGTGTGGAGAAGTCCCTAAACGCCACAGCATATCTCTTAAACCTGAAGGCCGGAAAGCGAAAGCGTTTCAATGAAAGTAGTCAATACCAGCCGCCGTGGCGAAGTGGTTAGCGTCGCGGACTCCCGGCTGGGGTTCGAATCCCATCAGAGGCATGTGGGTTTTTTTCTGCCCCGACCGCTCCTACCCAGAGCTGAGTTTGCTGCGGACTCAGTTGGGAAGACTGGGACCACACAGTCGAGTTTCATCCACTTAATGGATGCGTTTCTGAGAGTGTTGCTCAAATTTCCTGACCAACACTGCAGGTGCCTGTATCTCTCGGGCCTGGTTGACGCCGGGATATATTATGAAAGGAAGCGTAGAGTACAGCCCTGTCATGTAGTCTCAGACCGAAATGGAAATCCGTAGCATCATCTTAATCATCCTCATTCTCATCGATCAGCATTAAAAAAAAAAAAAAGTCCCAAGTTCTGTGGCCCTTCATGCCCTGCTCTCATGGTGACCTCAGTTTCAATGTCCTCTCCACGTCTGTGGCCTTGGTTTGGTTCCGTCGGGGCTGTCGTTGGACGGACGTGGTGGCGCCCTCCGGAGGGAGAGCTCACTCACGCCTGCTCCGCGACTAAGCAATTATTGTCGTCAGTAGGGGGCTTAGTAGGTGGTGTCCTGCGTATGTTAGATCAGAACAGGCGCTACTGAACACCACCGACGTGACTCAGCAGCAGAGCAGTGTCTCTCCTCCGTGGGTTGCCTCTTGACGACTGGACATTGACTCCGCCCTGTGGATTGTCGGTGCCGGGGCTGCGGCGGCGGGCCTGACCGGGCTGTGGCTGTGGACGGGGTGTCGGAATGAGCGGTGTGGGTGCACTGCCTCTGAAGTGGTGCAGAGGTTGGGACAGCAAAAAAAAAAAAAAAAAAAAAAGAAAGAAAGAAAGAAAGAGTGAGATGAGAAGCTTATAGACGTGACTTTGCCGACACCCGACCCACACAATAACTCAACTAGTTGATCTCATGCTTATATTTACCTGTCTTATTTACTTGGCCCCGAGAAAAAAGAAAGCCACTTCCACATTACACTGTGTCATCTACGTGGCACAGAGGAAGAAGAAGACCACCTGCACATTACCTGTGTCATTTACCTGGCACTGGGGAAAAAGACCCACCTGCACATTACCTGTGTCATTTACCTGGCACTGGGGAAAAAGACCCACCTGCACATTACCTGTGTCATTTGCCTGGCACTGGGGAAAAGAGATCCACCTGCACATTACCTGTGTCATTTACCTGACCCTGAGAAAAAGCAAACCACCTGCACATTACCTGTCTTATTTACCTGACCCTGAGAAAAAGAAAACCACCTGCACATTTCCTGTATTGTTTACATGGCCCGGACAAAAAGAGATCCACCTGCACATTACCTGCGTCTTTTGCCTGGCCCAGAGGAAACGAGACTCACCTGCACATTACCTGTACTATTTACCTGGCCCTGAGGAAAACAGAACCATCTGCCAGTTACCTGGCCCTGAGGGAAACAGACCCACCTGCCAGTCACCTATATTATTTACCTGGCCCTGAGGAAAACAGACTCTTCTGTACATTACCTGTGTCATTTACCTGGCCCTGAGGAAAACAGGCCCTTCTGTACATTACCTGTGTCATTTACTGGCTCTGTGGAAGAGACCCATCTGTACATTACCTGAGTCACTGTGTCATTTACCTGATCCTGAAGAAAACAGCCGCACCTGCACATTACCTGTATAATTTACCTGGTTCCGGTCAAAAAGCGCCTCACCTGCCGGGCAGTCCACGAAGCAGCGTCCATGCAGGCCACGGCCTCGGTGCTCCAGAAGAGGCCGAAAGGACAGTCTCTCACCTCCGCCTTGTACCCGCCCGCCATCATCGGGGAGCAGACCACGTACTTGCTGCAGTCGGGAGGGTAGCTGTTGTACCCCACCCCCCGCCCTTCACCAGACACTCCTGGCACAAGTCTGGCAGAAGCAAAAAAACAGATAGAGGTCAGGCTGAGGATGAACGGGATTGCTGGATGGGAGAATCTGTGGAAGTCGTGTGTCGTTGCATCTTGGGTTTTACAGCGAGGTGAAAGGTCATGCAAAAAAAAATAGTCCAAGACATTCTACTAATTATAATGTATCAGAAACAGTTTCATTTCCCTCGTTCCTACAGTTACTTACAAACGTGTACGTTCACAGATGCGCGCATGTATTGGCCACGCGCGCATTTACACCTCACACACGGACACATACGAACCGAAGGGAAAGGTATTGGAAATCAAACCTCGTCAGCTATTGTTTGTTCATGAACTGTAGTACAAAAACAGTATCTTGCATGCTCCAAAATACATCAAAAACACACTGTCAACAGAATGATCGATTACAGCAAACCCACCAGGAATGGACGTTGTTGTTGGGGTGGTGGTTGTCGTCATGGATGTCGTCGACGTATCAGTGGCTGAAACAGAATGGGATTAGCATAATTCGTACTGATAAAAGGCAAACTCCTGTCAAATTTTAAACTGCTGGAAGAAATTCAAGTGGCGATCCTTGCTGAGGAACACAGAAATTGACACAAGTTGACTGGTGAAGGGAGGATGTCTCAGGTTAATTGGGGTCATCTCCAGAATCTAAGCGAACGCAAGTCGCAGTGCACCTCCCAGGCAGTATTTTGAATTTATCTGGAAGATCAATACTTTGATTTGTCACACAGGTTATAATTGGTGACGTTTACAGATCAGACATTTAATCCGTACACGTGGCATGTCTCTAGTGAGAACTCTGGGTGTTCGTGAACCAGTACTCTATGTAGGTTCTCATTCAGGTTCAATGTCCAGCCTAGCGAAGGTGAACTGGCACTCGGGTATAACCACCCAAGGGTAGTCAAAGGAGGGGGTCTATCTATCACTACACCTGCATCACCTGAATGACAATGTTAAGGTGGGCAGTGACGATAAAGTTTTTCTGTGTGGTGCTAACGGGCTTTGAACTCGCAGCATTATGATAGCAAACTAAACAGGCTACCCACTGAGCCGAACAGGCGCCCTCTGGAACACAAGAACCTGTTAAACCTACAGACAGAGATAATCAATTAAAAACATACAGATGATCAGACCTATGTATACGACGATTCAGCAAACATCTTACACATGCAGATGACCCAACAAAGACTTACACTCAGACGATCCATTAAACACTCACATATTCAAACGAACCAACAACTATCTCCATATACAGATGATACAACAAACACCCACATATATAAAGAATCCAACAAACGCGTATACTCAAATTCCAACAAATACTTGCATACACAGAGAATCCAACAAACACCTACATATACAGAGGATCCCAGCAAACGCCTACATATACAGAGGATCCCAACAAACATCTGCATATACAGAGGATCCAACAAACATCTACACATACAGACAATCCAACAAACATCTACACATACAGACAATCCAACAAAGAGCTAGATACATAGATTATCCAATAAAAACCTACACATAAAGACGATCCAACAAACACCTACATATACAGAGGATCCCAACAAACACCTATATATGCAGACAATCCAACAAACCTACATATGCAGATGATCTCGCGCAGCGCCCGGACGATGTCGAAGAGGGCGGAGAAATCGGTGACGTTGAAGAGGGTGTCGATGGAGGTAGCCATGGCTTCCAGCTCCGTGGCCAAGGTGTCCTCCCCTACCCCCACCACCACCAGCACGATCCCCTCCGCTTTGGCCAGGGCAGCCTCGTCCATAGTGTCCTGCACGTTGCTCGACTGACCGTCTGTCTGTGATCACCAGACCTGCCGCACACCAGTGGTCAACACTGAACCAGTGAAATCACCTTACTCGCAAAACATGGAATGGAGGACCGGAGCAGCTCATCTAATTGCGAAGTGAGGCGACTATAGGCAGAAATGCAAACAAATCAACAGATTTTAACGCGCGCGCGCGCACACACACACACACGCACACACACACACACACACACACACACACACACACACACACACACACACACACACACACACACACACACACACACACACGAACACGTTCACACTCTCTCTCTCTCTCTCTCTCTCTCTCTCTCTCCTCTCTCCCACACACACCCACACAAACTCCTCAACATAAACCACACTTTGCTCTTCTCGACACAAAGCAGCGCCAACGCCAGTGGCCCTCAGTTAACTAATAATGATGGGCAAGCTAATACCACCCACCAAACAGACAGATTTAACTGTTAAAGGCACTCTTGTCAACATACATTTTCAAGCGCTGAAATCATAGGCTTACTGTGTATACCGTTCTCTGAGATCACGATGTTGACAGTTTACGTAACTCTTGGACCTTACATAATACTTTTTAAGATATGTTCCCGGCTAACTTCCGTCAAGGATAACACAACTGTCTGTCAACCTCATGAGAACTGTGAGTGCTGGAACTACAAAAAATTCGGAGAGGCTCCAATGGTCCCCATAATATCTTAACTTAAAGTGCACCTCCTCTTTATCCGTCTCCCTTTACTGATAATTCTCTCCCTTTCTTTGCCTGGCTGATATCTCCCCCCA
Source organism: Conus betulinus (assembly GCA_016801955.1). Lineage (NCBI taxonomy): Eukaryota > Metazoa > Mollusca > Gastropoda > Neogastropoda > Conidae > Conus > Conus betulinus. Next base: position 386,021 of record JADBJO010000945.1, read on the forward strand.
CCCCCATTGGCCCCCACCCCCTTTGACCTTCGTCCTCTCTCGCTCTGTCTCTCTCTCTCTTCCCTCACCTATATGCGTATCCCTTCTCTCCCCTGCTCCCGGAACATGTCCCGGAGTCGCCTGAGGCCCAGAGAGGTGTTGGTCCGGCCCAAAGGTGGCTGGTTGAGCGCAGAGGCTTTAGCCTTCAGAAAGGCTTTGTCCAGGAAAGGCTTCAGGGGCACGGTGTCCCCGATGTTGGAGCTGTAGACGATGATGCCCGCGTGGATGGCTTCCTGGTCCACCTGCAGGCAAAAACGGTTCCATGTATACCCCTCAACATTCCCTGAGGATATGTTTTGCAGCTTCCCTAAAAGAAGTGGGAATAAATTTGGATGATATCAATCTGTTAAAAACACAGAGAAGGGCTTTCGCGCACACTTCTGTCACAGGACAATACTGGATTGAACTGAAACACGCTGTGGCAACATGTTTTGCTTGGTCGTACCCCCCTCTACCCTTTGTGAGGCTTCCCGAGTTCACTGTTCGTTTTGTTTTAATGTTTTGTTATCAGACTTTCAGAGGCTTAGGCGTTTTGTGTTAGCATCTGCCTAACTGCCTACCGGTCCCTTCTCTCTCCTGCTCTCACTATAACTTCTATCTGCCTGTCTCTATGATTGTCAGTCTTTCGTTTCGTCCATCCACCCCCCGACACAGATCCACTCAGCCTTCACCTTTCTTCTTTCTGCCTGTCTGTGTACTTAGCACCCTGTTCAACTGTTTTCACATTTTTGTCAGTTGAACGTGGGAAAGGTGAGGAGTAAAGCGGAAATGGGGAGAGAGAGAGAGAGAGAGAGGGGGGGGGGGGGGGAGAGAGAGAGAGAGAGAGAGAGAGAGAGAGACGCATTAGACATAATGATTTTTCTGAGCAGCCAGGGGGAATGTAGACAAAGTTTTTACGTGCATCCAGACAAAGCCAGATCCCCATCAATCGGCGAAGTTTTATAATTCTATCATATACTAATGATGAAGAAGCGGGAAATGGCAATCTATTGTTGTCTGCCATTTTGTCAGCAAGTGGACAAACCTAGAGAGCCTGTGTGCTCCATTCTGATTGGTGTACGCTTTCTGACACAGCCAACCACATAGGACAATATAAATGATGTCCATGTCCTTAACTCAAAGAAGATAGTTTTGCTAAGCAAAATCTCCTTGCATCGAGAGATAAAAATCTGAGATCGACAAAATAACAATAGACTTTTGTTTAGCTGCAGTAAATGTTTGAAAACTTTTGCTCTTGCCCGTTCACAGCATTCACCACATGCCCGACATAAGTGATCGCCTGGCCCGGTACATCGGGCAGCCATTGCTGTCCTACAGTAGAGAGAGAGAGAGAGAGAGAGAGAGAGAGAGAGAGAGAGAGAGAGAGAGAGAGAGAGAGAGCTGTCGCCACTGGCCTCCCTTCACCTCTCACACTCTCACCCTCCCATTGACATATTTGATCAAAAAACAAATTCTGGCGCAACAACACACACACACACACACACACACGAAAACGCATCCACACACACACACACACACACACACACGCATCTACACACACACACACACACACACACACACACACACACACACACACACACTCCAGACTGTTGATGAGAGTGGTGACGAACATACGGCCCAAGGCCCAGTCGTGGTCTGTGATGCTGTGGGACCCGTCCAGCAGGAACAGGACGTCAGCAGGCCGCGGACACGAGATGGCTGCACGACATCATCAGAACGATCGTCGTCACCATCATCATTATCGTCACCATCATCGTCATCCTCCTCCTCCACCTCGTCATCACCGCAGTTAACGTCATTGTTTTTATAACACTACTCTACTATTACCACCTGAGAATATTTGACTCTCGACTCGCCGCTGTCGAGCACCGGCAATGACTAGTGGACGACGCGTGCGCAGGATAGTGGGTGAGGTGCCGCGCGGGATAGTGGGTGACGTGCCGCGCGGGATAGTGGGTGACGTGCCGCGCGGGATAGTGGGTGAAGTGCCGCGCGGGATAGTGGGTGAAGTGCCGCGCAGGATAGTGGGTAAAGTGCCGCGCGGGATAGTGGGTGAAGTGCCGCGCGGGATAGTGGGTGAAGTGCCGCGCAGGATAGTGGGGGTGAGTGCCGCGAGTAGTGGGTGAGTGCCGCGCGGGATAGTGGGTGAAGTGCTACGCAGGATAGTGGGTGAAGTGCCACGCAGGATAGTGGGTGAAGTGCCACGCAGGATAGTGGGTGAAGTGCCGCGCGGGATATGTGGTGAAGTGCCGCGCAAAATAGTGGGGTGAAGTGCAGCACAGGACATTGGGTGAATTGCTGTGCAGTATAGTACATGAAGTGCCGCGCAGGATAATGAGCAGAGTGCTGTGCTATATGGTGGGTGAAGTGCTGTGAAGTATAGTAGGTGAAATGTCAGGCAGGATAGTGGATGAAGTGCAGCGCAGGATAGTGGGGTTAGGTGCAGTGCAGGATGGTGGGCAAAGTGCGGCGCAGGATAACGTGCTGACACAGGAAAGTGGGTGAAGTGCAGCGCAGGATCGCGGGTGAAGCCGCGCAGGATAGTGAGTGAAGTGCAGCGCAGGATAGTGGGTGAAATGCAGCGCAGGATAGTAGTTGGAAGTGCAGCGCGGGATTTTCCCCATCACTCAGGTTAACGTGTGAACAGACCCGGTAGTGGATGATATCCTTTTGTGTATGTGTACGCAGATGGCATGTGTTCGTTAAAGTCCCTCCGATCCATATCAGCACTCGGTGGGGGTACAGAGACACACTCCTCCTCTGCATGCACAAGGGTGTTTGGAGAGAGACAGGCACCGCTGTGCATTCTCCAAAATGCTCACTGTTGTGCCGTGATGAAATCTCATGTAGCAGCGGCATCGTTGTTCCCACGACTGTCGAGGCAACTTCTACGACTTCTATGTCATGGGATGAAAGGAAAACAAATACCACATTCACCGCATTATATCTATACAGTATAATGCCAGCAATTCCTGTTTGCAGACCAGTCGACGACAAGGGGCATATCGGGGACTGTCACGCCATCAAAATGGATTCCATTGGTATTAGTTTACTACTATAACAGAAAAGAAAATGACGAACCGGTATATTTGAAACATACTCAAAACTCCGCAACATCGGATAGATTTGCCGTAAAAATGTGAGTTCAGATTATATATAACATTTCTCTCTTAAGAAGTCCAGAAATCGCACCTGCTGGAGCATCCCTAAACTAGGTCTTCATGGAGTCTGCTGTGAAGTTTTTGAGTTACCTGTCGAGTAAGTGACTCTGTGTGCACATGGTTCTCAGCGTGTCGAGTAAGTCCCAACACTGTGTGCGCATGGTTCTCAGCGAGTGGCTGATCCCATGGAATACCCCAAAGAATGACTTGTCTGCGGCGCCAATACGGTTACTACGAGAGCCTACCACTATGAATGTTAGCTACAACTGCTGTTGTGCTTACCCTGTGATAGACTTGTGTTGTTGTGTTCGTATGCAAATCAGACTGGTCACACATTTCATGAACAACATGTGAGAGAGGGAGGGGGGGGGGGGGGAGGGAGGGAGGGAGAGAGAGAGAGAGAGAGAGAGAGAGAGAGAGAGAGAGAGAGAGAATGAGGAGGCGCATTGAGCATTACGTTCTAGATCAGGTGTAGTCATTTTCCGCGTTGTAGTGCTGGTGGTAGTGGTTGGACTGGTGACGGTTGTCGTCTCTGGAACAACTGCAAACAAAATGCAGAAAAAAATAGCTGCTGAGAGAGAGAGAGAGAGAGAGAGAGAGAGAGAGAGAGAGAGAGGAGAGGGGGGGGGGGAGCGAGGGAGACAGAGACAGAGAGAGACAGAGATAGAATGACAGACAGAGACAGAGAGAAAGAGCGAGCGAGCGAGCGTGTGTGTGTGTGTGTGTGTGTGTGTGTGTGTGTGTGTGTGTGTGTGTGTGTGTGTGTGTGTGTGTGTGTGTGTGTGTGTGTGTGTGTGTGTGTGTTGTGTGTGTGTGTGTGTGTGTGAGAGAGAGAGAGAGAATGTTAAGTCCCCTAGGTACCCACTAAGTAATATCCTGAAATCCGCCAGAGAACCCACTACAGTCCCACTACACAACGTCTTGAAGACTCTTTTACATACACTACAGAACAGCCAGGAAACCTACTACATAAAGTCTAGAGGACACACTAAATAGCCTGTAAAGTCCCACTACACACATGCACAACACCTGGAGTCGTAGGCTCATGAGACATCTTCTAGGGAAGGAACGGCGGCAAGGGTGGAGACTTCTTGGGTTCCTTAAGTAATAAAAAAAAGAAAGTTTCTTAAAATAAGTTCAAGTTTGTTAAGGAAACAAACAACAGACCAAATGCGCATGTCTTTGGGTGTATTTTGTAGGACATTTCCTAACTCGGTTTACCCTGTATTGCAAAAGACGTGATGCTGTTTGACGACAAGTGGGATCTAGTTGCAAAGTGAAACGACTGCAGGCGGAAATCTAAACAAATCTTAAATAAATGTCAGCGAACCGCCCAGAGAAACGTGGACAAACGAGTCACAAGACAAACCACAACAAGTGGGAGCAGAAAGCACGGGAACCTTTCAACTCCAGGTCTGCCCCGACAGTTACCCACACGGAGCAGACGCTGTACAGGTAGCCAATGAATTCCAGTTTGCCCAGTTATCTATACAGGGCTAACGCTGAATGAGGCGATCGTACACTTCAAGGTCTGGCAAGACAGCTTCCCATTCAGCAGCAGATGATGCACAGGTAGTCCGTAAACTCTGTGTCTGCCCAGACAGTTGCCTTGAGAGAGGAGATTCTGCACGGGAATATCCCCTGAACTAGTTTGCCCAGATTATTACCTGTACAGAGAGGACTATACGGGGACCCCTAAACTCAGGGTCCACCAAAACAGTTTCTATACGGTGCACATTGTATACAAGGATCCTAAACTCTATGTCCAAGACAGTTACCTATACAGTGGACATTTTGTACAAAGATCCTAAACTCTATGTCTGTCCCGACAGTTACCTCTACAGTGGACAATTTGCATAAGATCCTAAACTCTATGTCCGCCAAGACAGTTACCTATACAGTAGACATTTTGCATATAGATCCTTAATTCCATGTCTGTCCAGCAGTTACCTATACAGTTCACATTTTGTACACAGATCCTAAACTCTATGTCTGTCAAGATAGTTACCTATACAATGGACATTTTGCAAAGAGATCGTAAACTCCATGTCTGACCAGATAGTTACCTATTCAGCGCACATTCTGCATAGAGAACCTAAGCTCCATGTCCGCCTGGACAGTTACCTATACAGAGCAGATTCTGCACAGAGAGAACCTAAACTCCATGTCTGTCCACACAGTTACCTACACAGTGCACATTCTGCACAGAGAACCTAAACTCCGTGTCTGCCCCAGACAGTGAGTTACCTGTACATACCAGAATGTGCGCGAGGAAGGCTTGAGACCCAAGGTCTGGCCAGACACTCACCCACACACAGGAGCTTCTGCAGCTCCTCCACCACGCCCTGCAGCTCGGACAGCTCGGAGAGAAGGAGGTGACGGTGAAGAGGCGGCCTCGTCCCGGGTAGTAGTCCGACTTGGCGATCTCCTCCAGCTCGTCCCGGAACGTCTCGTTACCGATTCCCAGGGCGATCATGGTGATGCCGTCCAGCTGTGAACGTCATCATCGTCATTAGGACCTTTTCCACCCCCTTCACTGACATAAGTGACGTCATCGTCATCATGACCTTTTCCCCCACGTTCACTGACATAAGTGACGTCATCGTCGTCATCATGACCTTTTTTCCACCCCCTTCACTGACATAAGTGACGTCATCGTCGTCATCGCTGACATCATGACCATTTGCATCCCCTCCACTGACATAAGCGACGTCGTCATCGGCATTATGATCTTCAACACCTTCACCACCACCATCACTGATATCATTATCGTTGTGATTTGTAATCATCATCTAAAAAATAACATAACTGAAATCACTGGTCATGGCTGAAGCAACAGTATTTGTCGAGCATTCACCTGTCGATTTCATTTCGTATATCAAATGAGCGTAACTCTGCTCATTATTTTGCTTGTTTATTTATATCTTGGTTTGTAGAGATTAAAAAGTGGCCGTCTGTTTACCTCGGGCAAAGAGAGCTCGTGTTGGCATTGAATGGTTTGCTTGCTTGCTTCGTAATTTTTTTTTTTTTTTCTTGTGCTGTTCTTTACCAGTTGATCTGATTCTTTACTGTTTGGTTGTTTTATATGTAGGGGATACGATGTTGAATATTACGTACATGACTGAATAGGCTGGCAAGAAATATCTTTTCATTTGCATGTACTGAACAGGATCGAATAAAAAAAAAACCCTAACTTAACTAGATTAATTATCTCGATATCAATACCGTTAAGATGGAGCCAGTTAACTGAGATCTTATACCAGTTTCTGTTGAATAATCTCTCTCTCTCTCTCTCTCTCTCTCTCTCTCTCTCTCTCTCTCTCTCTCTCTGTTTGTTAGCTTCTGCTGAAAATAGTCGAACAGGAAACAATCATAGCTATACACCTAGGCGGACGGAAAATAGCTTGAAAACCGCAGGCAGAACAGAAAGCTAAAAAAAAAAAAAAAAAGAAAAAAAAAAAAAAAAAAGAAAAAAAAAACAACGAAAAATGAGTAAGTCCTGTCCGTTTTTATTTGCAGTCTCCATTCGTGCTCGTCTTCCAGTCTTTATGCAATGTGTATCAAACCTCAATTTCTGCCAGCAATAATCAGTAGTATCAGCGTGAAACTTAGTGCAACCGAATAGCTCAGAAGAAAAGTAACAAATTCGCAGCCGAAGCCGCGAATTCGATTCTGTGGGAGTTCAACGTGAAAACTTCTCTTCTGAACGTGCTGTTCTAGTAGAACGTAGTATTAGACATGTCCTAAACCTCGGCTCCTGGTGTGCCTGTGCAGTGACAGTAGTATTATCACGTGAACGTGAAGGAACACAGAATTCTAATACTTTTCGCCTGTCTGCCATGTCACCTTTGGTGGACATGGACGTTCAACCTGAATGCATGCAACGGACTATCCAAATAACGTAAACTGCAATACCTGTCTGGCATACACGGCCTCCTGGATCGTGGCCGTGGCGTTGTCCGATCTCCCGTCCGTGATCACCACAGCAATTTTCTTGGCGTTGTCTCGCGCCTGGTTTTGCATCATCTGACGCATGCGCGCGATGCCACGTGCAGTGTCTGTACCTGTAAGGGTCAACTCAACAGGATAATAGATGAGATCATTACCGTTTTTTTTTTTCTTTCTTAATTTTCACCCTATAAAATATTTACTCCCAGCATAGTTTTACAAAAACAGTCTAGGACATTTTCAACTTCCCAGGATCTCTGTTAAGCTGCCTAAGTGTCTATTCCCTGGGCTTTGCTCTGTCACATTATCCGGCACTCCAAGACAACCTTTTTTTTTTTTTTTTTATTTTTATGCGGGTGAAGTTCCACCACTCTCAAGAAATTGTTATCCTACATGGTGTACCATTATGCCTTCTCTGGTTCACCACGTTCACAATACTAAAGATCTGACCGTAAGGTGAAATCAAGTCGCGGAGTCATAGCAAGAATTTATCCCTCCAGTGTAAAGGGGAGATCATGACAACGCCGTTTCTTCTTCCTATTTAATGACAACTCTTGTTATTTAATGAACATAGAAGTAGTTAATCATAAAGGATAAACTTAGCTTTTGCTGAAATTGTTGAACCTTTGAGACATACTTACCACCAGCACGGAAAAAAAAACGAAGCTGGTATTGTCATGTAAACGGGGACATGAAGGAATACACACAGAATTACAGGCCCTAATACTTTTTGCTCCCACACTCTTCGTATTCATATTGAATAGAGATTGGACTGGGGACACGACGAGGATGATGCCGTATACATTCTACAAGAAACAAATTGCAAGATTAGTTCCAAACACTTTCTTCCGTTCTATGTGTTCTTAACAGGCTAAGATAATAACTAACATCTATGGTGTTCGTACGTAAACAATATCAGCAACGCAGTCGTTATCTGAACGCTATCAAACTAAAGACCTGCTGTCAAGCTTTCTCTAGATTTCCTCCTGCTGAGTAATCCTGGACTATCGATTTGAACCCACAACTCTAGAGCCGATCAGGGCCGACTGTCCGTGGCGACAGTACAGAGACTGGACCCGAATGCACCAGCTGCCAGATTTGTGATGCTCCATGTTTTCAGACTAGTTGTCTCATCCGCGACGGCCCATGACATGACGCTCAGCATGTTGGCATTGTGGAGATCCGTCCGGATTCAAGATCACTAACGATGACAAAGCTTTAAATTAAAAACGCAATCATTTAAATCATAAACAGTTGAGAGTGAGTGATGCTGATATATGTGTATGGAGAGAGATACAGAGAGAGAGAGAGAGAGAGAGAGAGAGAGAGAGAGAGAGAGAGAGAGAGAGAGAGACACACACACACAGACAGAGAGAGAGGGAGAGGGGGGGGGGGGGGGGTCACACACCCGCGTCTGTCAAAGTTGAGAGGAACACGACAAACTGGGTTTTTTTCATACGATTAAGGGTGTCTTCAAATTGTGCATCGTTGATGACTTCCAGCTAGAATTCAATTGCATTGTTAAATCAATCAAACAAAGCGATATTGGCGTCGGTTTGATGAAAGATCAGAGTAAAATAGTACCGAGGATCCTACCTCACGTGTAACTATTCATGGGCTTGTATAAGGAAACGGGAATAAAGACAGACAGAAGTAAAGAAGGAAAATTTAAAGAAAAAGTACGACTTCACGTGACTTTACATAAATCTAAGCAAAGTGAAAATATAGAAAGACACAGTTCGATCGTTTATAATTTTACCAAATAAAGAAAAGAATGAAGGAAAGAAAGCGTAGTAATACTCAACAAAACAAAGATTAGGCAGCCAAACAACTAGCATCAGTTCATCAACAATTCAACGTTACCCAGGAAGAAGTAGAGCGATGATCATGCACATGCATAATGTGTACACTGGACACAGGAAAGGGAAATAATCTGAGATCCACGATGTTCTCCTTAAGGGCGTTGGACAACCAGGACGTCGATTTCACCATCCATCGGATCTACGGTTTCGATCTCACGTGGCTTGAACTAGTCCGTGGGGTAGTGATCCGAGTGCAAGTCTTTCGGAGGTGATGAAAAAATAAATTTTCCGTGTGCAGCATCCACGGCACCACGAGTTTGCCCCTGCCATAAATTCCTCTGACAATTCAGCCTGCGAGATAAACAAGAACTTTACCACACTTAGAAATGGCTGGTGCACTGCTCACTGGGAGTATCAGTCTTTTTTTTTTTTTTTTAAACTATGGGACCTGTTGGGACGATAAAATTTTTATAATACAATACAGCAGAATACAATACAATACAATAAGATCTGATATAACGCAATGCAGATCAAAGCAGTACACTACTAATCAAACAAAATGCAGTGTCATACAGGTGAAATTATAACACTATCTAGAAAGCAAAATCATTCCGAGTAAAGTCCGTTCTACACATCAAGAATCGCATTGGTTCCGCGCGGTTTTTCACCCCGCTTAAAACATGCATCAGTCATGTCCAACAGCGAAGTGCAGGGTTTGAGGGCAACGTCTAGGAAGACCAACATGTTCAGTTACTAGTTATCTCCGCTAGGGAGGTTATATTTCAGCGTTTGTTGCATTGTGCATGTGGCTGTCTGTCAGCAACGGAAAAAAAACAAAAAAAACGAAGATCAAATCTTATGGGACAGATTTTAACAAGATCAAATCTTATGAGACAGATTTTAACAAGCGCTGGAGAGATGCAAAGCGATCCAAGGACGAAACCCTTAGAGCTTGGTGCTCATTCAGGTCAAAGAGCGAACAAAAATCTTTTGTTCCCCATTTTCTTTAACACTGCGAGATATGGCTTCCCCCCCTCTCCACATTTTCGTAAATTTCTCGAAAGAAAATGCTTGAATCTCAACTTTAAAAATGGACTTATTAAATGTACCAGTTTTTTATGAAGTTGTAAGATTTCTGTGGAAAGGGAGTGATGGGAGGGGGAGGGGTGGGGGAAGAGAGGCACTCGAGGGTTGTTTCTTCTGTCGCTGCACAGTAACAGACTGACTGAGATCGAAACCTTCGATTACCACCAAAGGCGATACAATGTGAACTGTGTCACATTAAACAGTTTTGATGCACGTGTGATAGTTTTAATGATATGATCAACACATATGATATTTTGGCTGTAGTTCAATGTACGGCGGGAGACATAACATTACCGAACGACACGGACAATTCGACCACGGTGGAGGTCTGTGTTCTCCCCGGTGCCTTTTTAGCTGTCATTGTACTGTTCTTTTCTAGCTTTACTGAGAAAAGGCTTGCAGCTCATGACAGACTTGACTGTTTGTTTGTTTTTCTTTGTAGTAAAGCCTATTCTACGCTGTTATTTGGAGTCATCTCAATACCAGAATCTTATATAAACTTTTTTCTGTAACGGATTCCCCAAATCCTGTCCTCACTTCAGCTAGCTGCATGAGGTTCCTCTCAAATCTGAGAAACTGGAAACAATATAAAAACACAACTATAGTTAAAACAGTAACGTCAGCAGAACGTTATTTCGACTGAAGATCAGCTCACAAAAAACACACCGTTTAGAAATTTGCCGCAAAGACGGTAAGCGAAACATTATGTCACGCAATATTACCAACACTAAATACATACACATCCAGAATAACAGCTGCAACCAAAAAGTGTTGTTGCTATAAGGATCCTGGTGGCACCTTGATGTTATGTTTTATCTGAAGTTCACCCCTGCGGGACTTTTTCCAACAACAAAACACATTACAATGGAAAGAAACAATCATTAGCAGCAGTGCGAACCGTAAGGATTATTCCCCCGTCAGGACTGTCGATTTTTCAGGATATTATATCATTTAAACGGCTGAAGAATATATACAGGAACACAACGTAAGCAGTGCTCTGTTCAGAAGTTTGTAGGTTTTATACTGTATCTGCAAAGACCTATTATTCTTCAAACATAACATTTTCAATAAACGCGTGAGTAAAAAATTGAGATGTCAAGCTAAAATGCAAACGTACACACGCATGCACATTTACACACACCCAAATATTGCCGACTGACTGAAATCAGATTATTGTCACATAAACCCTGACAACACACAAAAATGCGCGCACGCACATACACATACACAGCGCGCACACTCTCTCCCTCCCCCTCACACACACACACACACACACACACACACACACACACACACACACACGCACAGCACGCATATACATGCAAAACCCAAGAAACAGGAGAAAAGTAAATAATGGCATAACAAACAACAATATCATCTGCAGCATTTATGGAAGACAAAAACCATCCTCAAAATCACCACCACGACTTCCCCGTACGGGTCTAGATACCCTTTTATGCATCATCAGTACATCAATAAGCAGATACAGACTCGCAGGCTATACGGGTCTAGATACAACTTTATGCAGGCGAACAGTACGTCAGGACTGTCGATTTTACAGGACTTACATCATCATTTACATTCGATATATACGGAACACAATGTAAGCAGTGCCTGTTCATACGTTTGTAGGTTTATACTGTATCTGCACAACCCATTATTCTTCAAACATAACATTCTCAATAAACGCGTGAGTAAAAATCGAGATTCGTGCTAAAATGCAAACGTACACACACACGCATGCATGTTTACACACCAAAATATTGCCGACTGACTGAAATCCGATTATTGTCACATAAACCTTGACATCACACAAAAACGTGCGCAGGCGCGCGCACTCTCTCCCTCCTCCCTCCCTCACTGCACACACACACACACACACACACACACACACACACGCGCGCGCGCGCACATACATGCAAAACCCAAGAAACAGGAGAGAAGTAAATAATGGCATAATAAACAACAATATCATCTGCAGCATTTATGGAAGACAAAAAACCATCCCTCAAAATCACCACCACGACTTTCCCGTACGGGTCTAGATACACTTTATGCATTATCAGTACATCAGTAAGCTTATACAGACTCACAGGCTTTTCTAGATACACCTTATGCGTTAACAGTACATCAATAAGCAGATACAGACTTACAGGCTGTACGGGTCTAGATAGACGGTATCGTTAATTTTACATCAGGAAGCAGATACAGACTTACAGGTTACCTTCGATGAATCGTACAAACAGCCGATGACTATGTTACATTCGATGAATCGTACAAACAACCGATGATTATGTTGTAACTATTTGAACCCATTAAACGAAAGCATTTCTGATGAAATTCCTACACAAAACACGAGATCAAAACACTGATGTCAAAAAAACAGAAAACACCATTTAATGAACAGAGTATTCCTGCTGCGACAAACGATGACAAAACTGTTCATCCGCGCTACGACACATCTCATTCATATTTTAGATACATTATGCAAACACTGCACGGAAAGTCCAATGAATTTCTCTTCATCTCATTCACTGGCTCATAACCCCAACAAACGAAAAAAGTGTATGTGCTTACATGAAAGACGGTTCTTTAATTTTCTTTAAAGTGATCAGCACATATTTTCAAATGGAAACAACATTACAAAATACCAAGATCTGATCCGCAAAAAAAAACAACGCTTGTGGTGTGTTCAAAAAGATTTAAGTACTGGAAAGGCAATGACGGGAGACTTTGAAGTTACAAATACAGAATAAAACAAAATAGATCATATGTGAAGAAAAAAATTGCCAAGAAAAAACATCGAACACAGAAAAGATTAAAGGTATAAAAAAAGTTGCCAACATACTATTCACAGTACCAACCTTATTTTGAAAAAAAAAAAATCTGGTTTAGAAACAGCTGAAAACAATATGCCGTGAAACATTCACCTTTCAGGAACAAAGAAGTGTGACAGAACAATGACGCAAGCTTGCATGCAGTTAACAGCAGAATGCCCACAATACTTGCCAGTTGATCAAAGGCGGACACTAAAGGTAATTACATCTATGCTGAATCACCCATGCAGGTGGAGATATCGGTCTAACTTTCATGCGGTAGTGTCACTCATGCCAGGCTGACATGAGGCTGTACGATGCAGTGACAACAAATGACCTGTTACAGACTAGAAATGATGTTTGGACTTTTACAACAAATTACAACTATGCAAATGTGTAAAAGAAAACATGTATCCGGTGTCATAAAAAAGGAGCTGACTTGCTTTTTGAGCATTTTCTACACATCACAAGACAATATGGCCACAAGAAAGTTCAGTTTGTTCTCGCTTCAGTGCTCACATTACTTCCTCACGTTGCTTCCCTCGTGCACTGGCTTCCACAACCAAGCTCATTCTGCCTGAAGCCCAGAGCCAACAGTGCACAGAAAGTAAGCAACGCCAGGTCACTGTGCGGCCACCCACTGGAAGATACCCTGCGTCGCTGTGTTGGGTCACTAGGGTGGTGTTCAAAACTGGGAGACTGGGTTGAGTAAACCCACCCAACTCCTTCCTCATCTAGGATCAACCTTCGGACTGACCTGTCCTGGGGAACACATGTCGACAACATCTGTGCCAAAGCTAACAGAACCCTGGGCTTCTGAAAAGAAATAATATGTAGGTGTGTTCCAACAAGACTATCGGAATGATATACAAGGCTTTGGACAGTCACAGTGCTGAATATGCCAGGGCTGTTTGGGATCCCCGCTCCGACAGACTTACGTGTAACATCGACAAGATCCAATGAAGAGCAGCCAAGCATGTCCTGAATAGTCACAGGAATACCTAAAGAGTTAACAGTATGCTCGAACAGCTGCAGCGGCCTTCTTTAGAGGAACGACGGCGTGCCCCAAGACTCGGCATGCTTCATGAAATCCGTTCCGGACTGGCATGTGTGAGGTGTGTCGACTTAAATCCCCCGCCCTGCTGTAGCAGAAGAAAACACCAGCACCATAACAGTACTGTCAAAGGACTCCGTGCCGTACCGACTACCGCGAGAACTTCTTTCCCAGAACTGTCTGAGACCGGAAAACTCTGCCTTCAGATACCGTTCCGTCTAGCTCTCTTTGCACTTTCAGATCGATAATGCTTAGTCAAACCCAGTATCACCACACCCTTACTGTTCACAGTATTACATGATGATGCGTTTTGTATGATGATTTTCACCCCTGAATGGGCTTCTATGGTGTTTTTTTTTTTTTTTTTTTTCCGACTTTATTTTTTCGAATTGGACAAAAGCTGGATTATGTTCAAGACCTCTGGATATCCCCTTCCTCAAACGTACGCACAGACACACAGGCACTCACACACACAAAACACACACAACAACACACACACACACACACACACACACACACACACACACACACACACACACACACACAGACACACACACACACACACACACACACAACACACAATACACACACACAGAGACACACACAGACACAGACACACACACACACACACACACACACACACACACACACACACACACACGTTTTCCTCTTCGATCCACGTGTAATGTGCTTGAGCTTTCGTTCCTTAGTTCCTTTTTGGCTGTCGTTTTTTTTTTTTTTCGGTTTAGTTTTTTTTTTTTTGTTTTGTTTCCGACACTCACGGGTGTTCTCAGGCTGTTTGCAGTGGGCGTTGACGCTTAAAACGGACGCTCATTGGTCGGACGATGCAGGCGAGTTCGTCTCGCTGTGAACCAGCTTGGAAATGGACAGGGTGGAACTCACGCTCCCAGGCTCCGACACATGTGGCCATGGTGACATGTGATCCGTTAGAGATCAGGTTCGGGCGGGTTTGACTTGACTGTTTGGGATGCTGGCGCCTTGCAACAAAACTTTGGTGCAGACGAGGACAAGGCCGAAGAGGGATTGTTACACCAATTAAAAAAAAGTGGACAGTAATGGAAAAGAGCGAGACCTCAAGAGTCATTGAAAGGGTCAACAGGTTAACCGTTTGTTATACGTGCATGCATGCATGCACACACATGCACACGCACACACACACACCTTGTCCAATATACATCACGCGGCAAGATCAAAGAGACCACAAAGTCGGAGAAGTGCCCACACCTCAGTCAAACAGGTTAGAAACGGTCAACCATTCACGTCTCGAACGCTCTCGCTCCACTCTCCTTCAGCATTCAGCCAAAACATGTGGCATTATAGCACGTACAGATACATGCACTTACACACAAACACAGGCACACAAAATACGCGTGCACATCACACACACACACACACACACACACGTGCGCGCGCGCACACACACACACACAAACGCGCACGCATGCATGTATGTGTATGTGCGCGCGCGCGCGTGTGTGTGTGTGTGTGTGTGTGTGTGTGTGTATGTGTGTGTGTGTGTGTGTGTGTGTGTGTGTGTGTGTGTGTGTGTGTGTGTGTGAGAGAGAGAGAGAGAGAGAGAGAGAGAGAGAGAGAGAGAGAGAGAGGTGGCTGGAAGAAGAGATGGGAGAAACATTCAAGATCCATGTTTCATCGGAAGCGGGAGACCTGTTCCTCCAGTGAACGACCTGTCTCTCTCATTCCAGCGGTTCGCTCCGTATGACAGGCACTTTGTCATGTCACTTCAAACAACACAGTCAGCAGAGAAAGGCATGTTCAGTTACAAGTACTTTTTACTGCATGTGTTATTCGGTCCGGTGGGAAAGAGGGGGGGGGGGGGGGGGGGGGGGAGAGTGAGAGTAGCAGTGGGGTGAAGGGGGCACTGATTTCTATTTATGTGTTCATTCATTTTACTACTTATATAAATCATTTAGTGGTAGACCTACTTCTTTCAGAGTGTGTAGTTCAGTTAGCACTACCTTTTACTGCATGTGTCATCCACGCAGTACTACTTTTTACTACATGTGTCATTCAGATCGCAGTACATTTTACTACATGTGTCAATACAGCTGGTAATACTTTTACACGTGTCATTCAGCTGGCAATACATTTCACTGCATGTGTCATTCCGTTATAACTACTTTTTACTACACGAGTCCTCCAGCCAACCTTACTTACTTTCTACTTTCATTACATTTCGCTACTTTCATTGTCCATACAGCACTTACTTTTTACTACGTGTATTGTTCAGACAGCACTACTTTATACTACGTGCATTATTCAGACCGCATACTTTTTTTTTTTCCAACTACATGTATACTTCCGACACCACTAATTTTTACTACGTGTATAGTTCAGGCAGCGCTAACTTTACTAATGTATTGTTCAGATAGCACTACTTTTTACTACATGCATTGTTCAGGCAGCCCTACTTTTTACCACATGTGTTGTTCAGATAGCATTACTTTTTACTATATGTGTCTTTCAGACATCACTGCCTTTAACTACACGTATCGTTCAGTCTGCACTACTTTTACTTACATGCGTTGCTCAGACAGCACTACTTTTTACTGCACGTGCCGTTCAGACAGACAGCACTACTTTTTAATACATGTGTCGTTCAGACAGCACTACTTCTTACTACATGTGCCGTTCAGACAGCTACTTTTTACTACTTTTTACTACATGCATGTGTCGTTCAGACAGCGCTGCTTTTTACTACATGTGTCGTTCAGACAGCACTACTTTTTACTACATGTGTCGTTCAGACAGACAGCGCTGCTTTTTACTACATGTGTCGTTCAGACAGCACTACTTGTTTTTTACTCAGACAGCACATGTACATGTCATTCAGACAGCACTTTTTTCTTACGACACGTATCGTTCAGACACCATTAGTTTTTTAGTGGTTTTTTTACTACACATGTGGTCAGACAGCGCTACATTTTACTACAGACGCACTACGTTTTTTACTACATGTGTGGTCAGACAGCACTACATTTTTTATTTCGTTCAGTGTCGTTCAGTCCAGACAGCACTATTTCTTTTTTTTTTTTTTACGACACGTATCGTTCAGATCGTTTTTACTACATGTGTGGTTCAGCAGCTAGCTTTTTTTTCGTTACATACCACTTTTTTGTTCAGACAGCACTACTTTTTAGACAGCACTAACTTTTGCTATATGTGTCGCTCTGCTAGCACTATTTCTTACTACACATATTATCCAACCAAGAATACTTTTGACTACATGTGATGTCAAACAAAAACAAAGACAACTTTCGGGTAGGATTAAAAACACCAGCCTGTTTTTACGCCTTTTGATGCTGTATAGTATACAGGACACTACTTTACGCAAATGTTCGACAGTACAAACTAGATGTACAGCAGTGGGGATACTGTCTTTGGGAATGTGGGTTTTTCTCGTTAAACCCTTACGTGTGGAGATAGGACAGTGGCGAATGGAGGGCTGGACATCAGTCGTCAGCGTATGTAGTTAGTGACCTGAATTTGAAGTAGCATTTAATATTGTGAGAAAGTCCACTGGCGGTCAGAAGTATTTACGCGTCGCATATGGCAGCATGTCAATATACGTCACAGAACTGCTGCGTTTAAGAAGCCGATTTTTGCGCTGATAAGGTAGGAAAAAAAGGCAGGACTAGGTTGTGCGTTGTGCCCGTTGAACACAGGTGTACAAACATGTTAACTTTTAAGAGAGAGAGAGAGAGAGAGAGAGAGAGAGAGAGAGAGAGAGAGAGAGAGAGAGAGACAGAGAGAGAGACAGACAGACAGACAGACAGAGAGACAGAGAAACCGACAGCTCTCAGGGCCAGGCACAAGATAAAAAAAAGGCCAGGCTATACCAAAAGTCTGTATTAAAGGGACAACAAATCTATCTAAAAGCTGCACAGAGGAATTAAAAAAAAAAAAAAAAAAAAACGCCTTTCTATAACATTAACGTAGGTACACACCTCTATGATGGGGGTGGAAAACAGCACCAACGACACACATCACGCATGAAGGAGACATACAACTGCACGAAACACGGGGGAGTAACGGGCACTGTCACGTACATGAAAAGGACCCTTCAGACCATCGGCAGTCCCCAGTATTCACACGGCAGGTACACACCTCGAGTCCGTCCGTTCCGACTGCCAGCAAACATCAAGGCTTTCAGCACACACTCCTGCATAGCTCCACCAGCCTTTCTTCTTTTTTTTTTTTTCCTTTCTCTTTTTTTTCCACCCTCTCCCTTAAACAAGCGCGTAAGCCCAGCAACAACGTGCAGTGCATGCAGAGAGAGCAAAACCTCCTGATGACGATCCTGGTTATGAAGACTCCCTCCCTGAACGAATTTGTTGCCGAACTGGGTGTACATGTAAGGACTAGAATGAGAGAGATAAGAATGTGTATGCTGTCTAGTGTGAAACGGGACGGACAGTGGCACTAGTTCGCCTGATCTGTCGCATCCCATCACAGGACGCTACACTCTCTGGATGAAGAACATAACTTGTCAATAGCAGTCAAAGGGTTAAAGAGATGTTTTCTCCCGGAACTGTTGTCCTCCCTTTGTCTATGTAGGATTAATCTTCCGATAACGATTCCCTCCCATCTGAGACCAAGACTAGGATTTATACTGAACTAATAGCGAACACAGAGCGTTCTTAGTAGCAGACAGCGAATACACTCTTATCATCATATCTGCCCGTCATGAACTTGTCTGGTTCTATGTTCGCTATCGGGTCAAAAAATAAGTTCCCGGTCCTGATTTTGACACACACACACACACACACACACACACACACACACACACACACACAACAACAAAAAAACAAAAACGTCATTTTTCATTTTTGGGAGGTTCAGCTCCATCTTCAAGCAGTGCTTTCCATGCTGCACAAATCCGTCATGCAAGCTCTGTAGAAAGCAGAATACAGTGGGGAAAAAGAAAGCAGCCCGCCAGAAGCTGAAGGCACAGCCAGTAAAAGCTATGGGGAATAGACGTCTGGTCCCACACAAAATAGCAGACGCATGCAGAGCTCGCCGAAAGATGGTAGGAGTATATCTTGTGAGGTTAAATGATGGGCCCGAAACATTACAGAAAAGCATTGGTTATATTTGTATCTGTGTGTGTAAGTGAGGTGTGTGTGTGTGTGTGTGCGTGTGTGTGTGTGTGTGTGTGTGTGTGTGTGTGTGTGTGTGTGTGTGTGTGTGTGTGTGTGTGTGTGTGTGTGTGTGTGCGCGCGCGTGTATGTGTGTGAAGTGGTTTTGCAATATTAAGTATAAAATCCAACGATAGAAACACATTCCTAAGGGGGGCTTGTTCACACACACACACACACACACACACACACACACACACACACACACACACGTCCCCCCACTACAAACACACTCACACTCAGCGTGCGGGTGCGCCTTTGCAAGCGCGCACTCACGATCTGTCTCAATAGTCATCTGTCTATACTTCCACACGACAGAATACATTTTTTAATGCGGCTACTCTCGTCCACATCCGCAAACTTTGGAATGCGGTGTTACCACAGCGGAAGATTTATGAGTTCCCCGCGTGCACTCCACCTCGTATGGAACTGCAGTGTTTTCAGTCTCTTGCCAAAAACAATACACAATCCATTTTCCAGACTGCGCATGTCCACCCAAGAGTACCAGAAGCCAGCAACTTCAGTACGAAAATTTCGACACCTGTGATATGTTATCTCCCTTGACAGGGAAAGTTACATAAGGGCTAGATCCTTCTCGGTAATCAGACCTGGTCTGTACTAACACGGGTTTGGTGAGTAACGGTCAGCAGTTGTGCTGCTACGACATGGGGGCTTAAGGCGGGTGGTGGGGGATGGGGGGGGGGGGCAGTGAATACGCGGTCACTTTGATTCGTGAACTTGCCGTTAAATTAAGCACAGAGTTCGGTTAATTGAGCAGAGACATGACCTGAAGGGCGTGATCACAAATAGCTCCGTGCGTTACAATTACGACTGAGCAAACTTTACCTTCATTCCCTCTGTGGTCTGCAAAATGATGCATTTTGAACACGATTTTCTATTATTTTTTTCTCAAAGGTTGACTAATGATTCGAAATGTTCCGCATGACAATAGCAAGTCTTTAGCAAATGCTGTTCACTGTACTATATTGTTAACTTCTTCCTCAGGTGGAAAATCTAAATCCAAGGCAGAGAAAGCTAGAAAAAAAAAAAAAACTTGAAACAGAGGTGGTGCCAAATTGAACACATTAAAGATAAAAGACGTGCAGTTGTTTAGTGGTTGTAGTCCACATACCAACTGAGTAATGTCCTGCAAACCGTGTAATCTCAGCGGTGGTCTAACGGACGAGTCCAATCAAGGGAGCGAATCAGCGGGCGAAAAGGCCTCTGCGCAGGCGACATGAATGGTTCTGTTTTCAAGATGGACTACGGCAGTGCCCATAAGCTGATAGTTGAGGAATTTTCTGTGAATAATTTAACCCCCAAATTTTTCATTTCCGTTTTGTTCCCCCCATCCCACCCCCACCCCCTATTTTTAACTGAAATCTTTGCCAAGTCATTGTTGTAATGACAAGGAATTGTCAGCCTGCACTTGTTTTCCTCCGCTACTAATTTGTTCAACAGGTCATACAACCTCTGCACTAAAGCTTTCTGTAGCATCCTGATACCATGTTTACCAGACAGACACGGGTAATTCGGTCACAAACCTTCAGGGTGTGTCAAAGCGGGAATAACTGTTGTCGGAAACTCTCACCTCTTTCTTTGTTCTCATCACCCCCATCTCCCTTCTCTGCCGCTTCTATTCATGACTGTTTATTGTCTTTATCGTGTGGGGTTTTTTTTTGTTACTGTTCTGTTAGGCTTGTAAGAAAAATTATAAAATCATTTACCATTTCACCAAAATTTCTGATTGCGCTCATTAAGTCCAATGATCGTGTGCTCGGAAGAACGTGACATTGTGGGGGGGGGGGGGGGGGGGGGGGGGGGGGGGGGGGGGTAACGCACAATATTAACCGTCATATAACCCCCACAGAAGGCCGGACCGTAAGCATGAACTGTACATAAAAAAACAGTGTCACGTAGTGTAAATGACTAACAAAAAAAAAAAAAAAAAAAAGATACGACAACAAGACGCGGACTCCATATACAAGCCGACGAGCCATCACCTCCGCCACCACCTGGACCCTCCCCCCACCCACCCCTCTACATACCCTCCCTGGTCTGCACCAGCTGGGGGGAGCTCGGTCTTCAGCTTGGCCCGGGACTTGAAGGGGTGGAGGTGCACCACCTGGCCGATGTACGTGCTGTACACCACCACTCCCACGTTCACCGCGTACTCCTCCACGGCCATGGAGTCGATCAGGATGCCCACGAAGTCCTTTTCCTGTTCCCACTCCGAGGGCTTGATGGACTTGGAGGCGTCCAGAACGAAGACCACCTCCGCTGCCGTGTCGCAGCGAATCCCTGCATCAAACGGAATGACACAGGTTCAGGTTGACGTTCACGCCCGGCAAAGATGACAGACCGTCCAAACTGAGCACAGATCTGAAAATCTGGTCCGTCAGGTGATACCACAGCATGCTAACTTAGACAGAAAGACAGTACGCCGAGGCAGAAAAATAACACAGTTGTAATTCGTCTGGATGGAATCTCTGGTGAACATATCAATCGAACCGAACGAAATGAAACTGTTGGGCACGGGCGTTATTCGCCTACATTGCAGCTGGACCATGAAATCCATAACGAACCATACATATTGAACTTAACTAAGTTCTTTTGAATATACAACCCCATTTTTGTTCTTAATCCCTTCCTTCTGACTCTAGCTTTGGTTGCTGTTTTCATAACTGCCTTAAATACTCACCACGACTGGACTATTAGCCTATATCACACTTCCTCCCAATTACTGTGAAACAAGAACATCTGGAAAGTATTTGCGAGTACCGGAGGTTCCATGACCAGTAACTGCACGAATGGCAACAGTTTTATGTGTTTGTGAGCAAAACTGAACCTCGCAGCATCATTTTATTCCTTGTCGACAGATTATCCGTGGTAGGCCTAATCAGACCTGTAAATCGAAATCTGCGACTGTGCGTGTCCATAAGCTGTTGTCTTTTTTTTTTTTTATTACAGAATTATCTGTTTTGAGTTTATTTGACTACCCGTTTGTTTTAGTGCTTATCTATTTATTCATTTATTTGTTTGTTTATTTTTATTTATGTGTTATTAGTAATCCATATTTAACTGCTATTGTAAATATTGGACGGGTTGAGTTTAAAACGTGCAACCAGACCAACAACCTGCGGACCATGAGGGAAGTGCGTCACTTTAAAAGTAAGTGCTTGGCTGAGAAATATCAAGAAAACTAACTCAGACTGATACAGAGAATGACACCCCCCCCCCCACACACACACACCAGTTTTCAATGTATTTCCATTACCACTAAAATTTATAGCCATAAGATGTATTTCACACTCTGTAATCAGAAACAGAATATGCATAAAAACACCATATATGAACTTCTTTTTTGTTTTTTAATTTGGCAAGTATTAAATCGGACTTTAAATTATCCGTGGCACACGCAAGGAAGAGGAGAACATATGTATGTGTGTGTGTGTGTGTGTGTGTGTGTGTGTGTGTGTGTGTGTGTGTGTGTGTGTGTGACCAACTGCGCAGTCTTACTTTGCCCGTCATTGCCATGAAGGAGAGCCAGTGTCCACACAAGAGTAAACCACAGTCGTAGGGGTCCCATCTCCACGCTCAGGTTTGACTGCAGAGAACAGCTATTAAACTAATCGGTTATGACGAGGCAACTGCACCAGCTGAATTATACTACCACCAAAAAAAAGACAAAAAAGAAAAAAAAATCAGACACAGCACCATAATCACGTATACTATAACGCACACAACAAACTACTTGATTACAACGAAATAGCTGCACCAGAATTTGTCTGAAGCATTTGACCACACTTGAATTCTTCATATCTCTAGCGACCACGGCTTTATCATTAAACAAGTTATATGTGTCAAATATGATTTTATTACAGTTATCGATCACACAAGGCCATATCAAGCTTGAAACCACTCGAAAGTAGTCAAAAAGAAAACAGAAAAAAAGAGAACAAACAGAAAACAGGTGGACTCTTCCTGGAACCGTGTAACAACTATTTACAACACACAATATTTGAGACCAATACCTAAACTTCAAAACAAGAGTGTATATACCAAGCCCCATGAAAAAAAAAAGAAATGCAAGAACTGTTTACATGTAAATTGTTTATATCGTTACTTGAATTCCCAAACAAGAGTCAACATGTCAAACCCTTGGGGAAAAACCGTAACAACTATTTACAACGGGTGAGAATAGCGAAAACGACAGACAGACAAGAGAAAAGCAGAAAGACTGAGAGTGACGGAGCAAGAGACACGTCAACGAAGAATTCGCAAGTGGGGATACTGTTTACAACCGGAAGACACCCAGCTCTAGTCCCCATCGCCTCCCCCCCCCCCCCCCCCCCCCCCCCCCACCCTGCCATTGCACTGGGAAACCTGGTGGCTGTTTTTATGTTAAATGCTCGCAAAAGAAACGGAATGATTCAATTCGGCACTAAAGGTTGAAGACTGGTTCTCAAGCTCTCGTCTAATACAGAGCTCCCCAGCGGGCAGCAATTTCGTGTCTATAAAACGCACGGACAGCGTCTATGAGTAAGCAATTTCTTAGTCCAACCACGCATCAATTGTAAACCTGTATATGTATTGAGAGTCTATATCCACACTGTGAATTACTGAAGAGAGAGAGAGAGAGAGAGAGAGAGAGAGAGAGAGAGAGAGAGTGAGAGTGAGAGTTTGCTTCTTCTACTCATTAAAATCCTGGTTAAGCAAAAGCGATTCTTTGATTTGAAAACAAAAACAGGCTATTGTTTCCAACAATATTTTGAGAAAAAATCGTTGCAGTAAAAATGTTTATTACAAACAGTGACCTACCTGAATTTATTTGTGTGTAAAAAAAAAAATCATCACAGGAGCTAACATTAGACGATCACATCATCAACAAACTTGGCAGTTTGCAAACTGTCTACTTCTTTCGACACAGTGAAATAAAGAATGTCCTGCAGTTAAGTTAGTCTTTTCGAAGCAGCCACAACGGACAGTTCACAACAGAAAAACAAGCATAAACAGGTTCATGAAGCGTACCTCTTCAGAGCCAGAGACGAAGAACGTGTTTTCGAGGCAGACGACTCCTTTTTGACTGCGAGAGGGAGATCACGAGAATCTCGTGTTGTTGGTAAACCAGTTTACGAAACCAGTTTTAATCAATCGACGGTGGAAAGTCAGGCAAATTTGGGATTCCCATTTTCAGGGGAATGGAGTTCGAGGTCACTGATTGGTCAATACGTTGTCATGCGTTTGAAATTTTTGACGCCATGCCAAAACTGATCTTATTATTCGTGCGCGGGGCAAAAGAATCCTAGGTTTAAAGCATTCTTTTCACTGAGATACGAATGAATAAAACAAAACAAGTATTAAAAAGATAATTTAAGCACACATAACTCACGTTACGCGGATGTCTTCCATTCTGAAAAAAGACGAGACTTGAAGATGCAAGGTACTAATTAACAAAAAGTAGATAAATTTTACACACACACACACACACACACACACACACACACACACGCTCGCGCGTGCACGCACGCACGCACGCACGCACACACACACACACACACACACGCACACACACACAGAAAAAAGAACGCTCCCACCACTTCAACAGACAGTTAAGGTAAGGTAAGGTAATGTTGCTTACAGCCAGCCGACCGCAAAGGGCCATATCAGGGCTGTCACCGTATTGAAGCAACAGACAGTTGTTTTTTCATGTTTGGAAAGTAAATAAAAAGTACATCAAAAATTGGACGGACATTCTGGCAAGCGCAGGCCCGCACGACGGTCGAATGAATCCTAAAACCGCCCTTTAAGTCATCTCATGATTGAGAGCAACGTAAATTACATTATTTTGCTATCAAGGGGAGTGATTGTTGGGCCTGACAGAACCAGTTAGTTCATCGTGATTGAAAATAAAATTATTTTCCCACCCGGGGAAAGCTTTTTCATCTGCTCCGACGGCTCTTACCTTGAGCTGAGTTTGCTAAGTTCGGCAAAGAAGACCGAGACACATAGAGTCGAGTGTCATCCACTTTATAGATGCGTCTCTGACAATGCTGCTCAAATTTCATGCAGTTGTCCGTATTTCTCAGGCTTGGTTGAAGCCAAGATGTATTATGACAGTACGCGTTGAGAACAGCCCTGTTGTACAGTCTCAGACCTCAATGGAAATCTGTGGCATCATCCTTATATTACACCATAAATAAAAATGTCTCAAATTATATGTCCCTTCATGCCTTGGTTTCAGGGTGACCATAGTTTCGATCACCTCTTCACGTCTATCTGATATGGTTCCGTCGGGGTCACCTGCACTGGCAATTTTATGGAGACAGTCGTTGGACGGACGTCGTGTCGCCCCATGGAGTAATCGAGAGAGAGCTCCTTCACGCTGGGTTTAGGACTTGGCAAATACCGCTGTACCTGGGGGTTTCAACAGGTGGCGTCCTGCATGTGTGTGGGCCAGAACAGGCACCACTGAACACCACCAAAGTGGCTCTGCAGCAGTGCTAGAGTCTCCTCTGGTGGGTTGCCTCACGACGACTTGGCATAGGCTGTTCCCTGTGGATGCCTATGTTGGGGCTGTGGCAGGACGAGCCAGACTGTGGAGGTGAACGCGGGGGGTGGGGGGTGGGGGTGGACGGAATAAATGGCGAGGGTGGAATGCCACTGAGGCGGCACCGAAGATGAGACAGGGAAAAACATTGTTGGTGCGGACTAACAGAGTTACCTTTTATGACTTTGACCTTTTGCAGATGTGACCTTCCTCCAATCTTCTTTCACATGGCACAGCGAGTTCAATCAGGAGCACTTGTTTTGGGTGACTCTCTATGGAGTACAACACACAGTCTCAGGAGCACTTGTTTTGGTGACTCTCTATGGAGTACAACACACAGTCTCAGGAGCACTTGTTTGGGTGACTCTCTATGGAGTACAACACACAGTCTCAGGAGCACTTGTTTGGGTGACTCTCTATGGAGTACAACACACAGTCTCAGGAGCACTTGTTTGGGTGACTCTCTATGGAGTACAACACACAGTCTCAGGAGCACTTGTTTGGGTGACTCTCTATGGAGTACAACACACAGTCTCAGGAGCACTTGTTTGGGTGACTCTCTATGGAGTACATTACACAGTCTCATGCCCTTCTCCTTGACACTGGCAGGAAAGACAGCCCATTGTCGTGTACGCTGGAGAAATACCGTTGATCGCTATGCTCCCAAGGGGGGTCGACGGCCCAGGTAAGTAAGCAAGCAAGCAAGCCAGCCAGCCAGCCAGTCATGAAGCAAGCAAGCAAGCCAGTCAGTCGGTTGATAAGTCAGTCAGTCGTTAAGTCAGTCAGTCAGTCTGTCGGTCGGTCGGTAAGTCAGTCAGTCAGTATATTTCACTTCAATGCAATATAACCGAAATGACCCTTTTCTGATACATATACAGAACATACATGGCACAGTTTCTGTTTTTTCTAGCGGTCTGTACCAAGGAAAGCATTGCTGCATAAGTATTTTAATGCTCTTACTGCAGCTATTGTGACTGCTACTGTAACTACAGCTGCTACTATACTATGATCACTGCCGCTCCTGCTACTGCTTTACTGCTACTACTACTTCTACGGTTGTTGCTGCTATAACTGTTTATTGCTACCACTTCTGACGCTAGGCCCCTACCCAGTGCTACCGCTGCAGCAACTATACTGTTACTACAGTAGCTATATCTTTACTGCTGCTGATACCACGACTACTAAATATGGGCCTACTACTACTAGGCGGCTACTACTGCTATTCCTGGCGCTGGTACTATCATTCATTGCTGGCGCTAGTGTTGTTTGTTGCTGTTGTAAAAAAAAAAATTACAGCGATAATTATCTTTATGGCTGCTACAGTTACAATCCTCCTATCACTGCAGCTGCTGCCGCTGCTAATACCAGTAGGCTATTGCTACTACAACTAGTCCAATTGCTGCTATTACTAATACCACCGCAGCTACTAGTACAGTTACTACTCTTGCTAACCTACCTTAGAAACAGAAGAAAAGAAATCAAATGAACAACCTACCTACACAGCATCAGTAAATTAGTAAATTGATGAGGAACTGAAAACAGCAACAAAACAAAATAATGAGTCGCTTAAAACAGCAGGCAAAGAGTGATGCGAATGATTTTTTCTTTTAAACACGCATTAAAAACCTCTGTGTGTGTGTGGTGTCAGCCGCAGCAAGACAGGGTGGGAGTAGGGAGGAGAGGGAGCGGGTACCGAGAACGGTAAGGGGAAGAACCCATCTTCAAACGGCAGACGAAGAGTGCAGACGACAAGCAAGTTCGGGTTATTTTGGGCAACGCTTCGTCACGCCCCGGTGTTGTCCGCTAGGCTGTTATCTGTCATGCTCAAAGAGGTCGAAGAAAGATGAGACGATGTGATGTGCCCGCCGTATGGGGGGACCTGAACATCTGGTTCCGCTTGTTTTCCCCTCACACGTAGAACCTTGTTCTGGCTTGTTCTTAGTCACGCCTTTGGTATGGGGCCCTGGTTGGCTCACGGTGTCACCAGTGTGTGTGTGTGTGTGTGTGTGTGTGTGTGTGTGTGTGTGTGTGTATGTGTGTGTGTGTGTGTGTGTGTGTATGTGTGTGTGTGTGTGTGTGTGTATGTGTGTGTGTGTGTGTGTGTGTGTGTGTGTGTGTGTGTGTGTATGTGTGTGTGTGTGTATGTGTGTATGTGTGTGTGTGTATGTGTGTGTGTGTGTGTGTGTGTGTGTGTGTGTGTGTGTGTGTGTATGTGTGTGTGTGTGTGTGTGTGTGTGTGTGTGTGTGTGTGTGTGTGTGTGTGTGTGTGTGTGTATGTGTGTGTGCGTGTGTGTGTGTGTGTGTGTGTGTGTGTGTGTGTGTGTATGTGTTGTGTGTGTGTGTGTGTGTGTGTGTGTGTGTGTGTGTGCGTGTGTGTGTGTGTATGTGTGTGTGTGTGTGTGTGTGTGTGTGTGTGTGTGTGTGTGTGTGTGTGTGTGTGTGTGTGTGTGTGTGTGTGTATGTGTGTGTGTGTGTGTGTGTGTGTGTGTGTGTGTGTGTGTGTGTGTGTGTGTGTGTGTGCGCGTGCGTGTGTGCGTGCGTGCGTGTGTGTGTGTGCGTGTGTATGTGTGTGTGCGTGTGTGTGTGTGTGTGTGTGTGTGTGTGTGTGTGTGTGTGTGTGTGTGTGTGTGTGTGTGTGTGTATGTGTGTGTGTGTGTGTGTGTGTGTGCGCGCGTGCGTGCGTGCGTGCGTGCGTGTGTGTGTGTGTGCGTGCGTATGTGCGCGCGCGCGCGCGCGCGCGCGCGTTAACAGTGTAAAAAGTTCGCTCACTGACAATTGCAGCCTTTGTGCAGAAGACTATGGTACTCCTTGATTTTTTTTATCATTCCTATTAAAATACTTCATTAAGCCACATGAAAAAAAAATTGGAAAGATGGGGATGATTTAAATGGGCATTTTCGATACGGAAAGAAGCAACTGACGATGCGCGACAACTGACAAGGGAATGCCTGATGTGAACTGAGAAACCTGAAATGTTGTGTACGTTTAGTTCGGACGACTGGCGGTTGCTGCAGATTTTGTGTATGTAATTTTGTTGTGAAGAAAAATGAATCGGGACTGCAGAAAGAGGAAATAATTGTTGTTTGCAGGACTGATTGTCACCCGGATAGTTGAAGGGAAGTTGTCAGGTGCTATGATTATGTGTGTGGCGGTTTCCTCATTCTGAACCAGAGTGAGAATCCACTGTGGGATGCTGTGTGATAGTCCTCGTCCTGCCCCATGTCTTCAAAGTAACTGGCAAGTCCCCCCCTACCCCCTTCCAATTCGCCTACCCACATCAAGCCCTTCATCCGCGCCCCCTCTGCCCCAATACACCCATCATGTCACGCCCTTCATTGGCGCCCCCTCTGCCCTATTACACCCATCATGTCACGCCCTTCATTGGCGCCCCCTCTGCCCTATTACACCCACCCACGTCAGGCCCTTCATCCGCGCCCTCTGCCCTATTACACCCATCATGTCACGCCATTCATCCGCCCCCTCTGCCATTTTACACCCACCCACGTCACGTCACGCCCTTCATCACACTCACTCTGCCCTAATACACCCACCACGTCACGCCCTCCATCCACACTCACTCTGCCCTAATACACCCACCACGTCACGCCCTCATCCACACTCTCTCTGCCCTAACATACCCACCACGTCACGCACTTCATCAACGCCCCCTCTGCCCTAATACACCCACCACGTCACGCCCTTCACTGCACATTCTCTGCCCTAATACACCCACCACGTCACGCACTTCATCAGCGCCCTTTCATCCCATGTACACCCCACCCATGTCACGCCCTGCATCCTCCCTGATCCACCCCTATCTATGTCATGCCCTGTCTACATGCTCCCTCCTCCCCATAACGCCCACCTATTGTATCCAAGCATCCACTTCCTACTCGCTCCCATCCATTTAACGCGCTGCATCCCGCCCCCCACCCCTTCACTTACCCATGTCACGCGCTGCATCCACTCGCACCCCCCCCCCCCCCCTCCTCCTCCTCTGCCCCAATACACCTACCAAGTCACGCCCTTCATCCGTGCCCCTTTTGCCTAATACACCCACTTTGTTAGCCCTTCATCTACCCCCTTTGCCCAATACACCCCACTTTAAGACCTTCATCCACCCCTTTGCCCAATACACCCACTTTAAGACCTTCATCCACCCCTTTGCCCAGTACACGCACTTTATCAAGCCTTTCATCTACCCCCTTTGCCCAGTACACCCACTTTAAGACCTTCATCCGCCCCCTTTGCCCAATACACCCACTTTGTTAAGCCCTTTTATCCGCCCCTTTGCCCAATACACCCACTTTAAGACCTTCATCCGCCCCTTTGCCCAATACACCCACTTTAAGACCTTCATCCGCCCCTTTGCCCAATACACCCACTTTAAGACCTTCATCCGCCCCTTTGCCCAATACACCCACTTTAAGACCTTCATCCGCCCCTTTGCCCAATACACCCACTTTAAGACCTTCATCCGCCCCTTTGCCCAATACACCCACTTTAAGACCTTCATCCGCCCCTTTGTCCAATACACCTACTTTAAGACCTTCATCCGCCCCCCTTTGCCCAATACACCTGCTTTGTTAAGCCTTTCATCCGCCCCCTTCTGCCCCAATACACCCACTTTGTTAAGCTCCTCATTTCCCCCTCTGCCCAATACACCCACTTTGTTAAGCCCCTCATTCCCCCCCTCTGCCCCAACCACACCCACCCATGTCACGCCCTTCATCCGCAACTCCTCTGTCCATGTACGCCCGCTCATGTCACACCCTGTAATGACGCCCTACTGTCTGTCTCGGCTCCCTATCCCCCCCCCCCCCCCCCCCCCCTTTACCGTTCGCCCATCCTTGTCGCATCATGCATCCCTGCTCCCCTCCCTCCTACACCCACCAATTTCACACTCTGCTTACAAGCTCCCTTCTCCTCATTGCGCCCACCCATGTGCGTTCACACTCCTCTACCCCCTCCTGGCGCCCGTCCATTTCACGCGCTGCGTCCGCCCCCCCCCCCCCCTCCTGTTCGCCAGCCCTGTCACGCCCTGCATCCACACCCACCCTCCTCGCCCACCCATGTCAAGCCAGGCATCTGCGTCCCTCTGCCTAAATAAAGCACCCTCGTTGCCCTTCGTCCGTCCCTTCTGCCCCAATACACTCATCTACGTCACGCCCTGCATTCGCGCCTCTGCCCCCAATGTGCCCACCAAGTCGCAACCTTCATCCATACCCCCTCTGTTCCTATACTGCTACCTGTATTATGCATGGCCCCTCTACTCCAATACCCCCCCCACCTCATCTGCGCTCCCTCTTCCGAAGCACGCGCCACCCATGTCACGCCCTGCATCGACACCCCAACACGCCCATTTGTCACACCCTTCGTCGACGCCCCCTGTACACTCCCCCCCCCCCCCCCCCCCCCCCATGCCATGTCTGTCTTGAACTCTCCACTCCCGGAATTCCGCGCCCTCTATACCCTTAACCCATGTCACACCCTTCCCTGTCCCATCTCCACCCGTATCATGCTGTAAATCTGCGCCTCCCAAACCCAGAACTGTGTCACACCCTGAAATCCGCACTCCACCCCATCCCCAGTCCCTTTACCTCCACTCAGGCCAGGCACGGAAATCCGCACACTCCATGTTCCTATTCATGTCACGCCCCGAGTTCTACGCGCTCTCCGCAACCTATGATGATATGAACATCGCTCCCCCCCCCCCCTCCCGCCCCCCCCCCCCCCCCACACACACACACACACACCACCCATGTTCAAGCTCCGACATTCGCACTCCCTGTAATTCCACCCATGCTACACTTAGCATTCGCACCACCTGTGCTCCCACCCATGTTATGCCCTGCATCTTCCTCCCCCTCCCCCCACCCATGTCAAGCCCTGAACTCCGTAACCCCACCTATGCTATGCCCTTCATCTGCTACCTCCTCCTCGACTCCCCACCCATGTCACGACCAGAAACCGCAACCGCCGTACCCCCACATACGTCATACGCTGTATTCCCGTTCTTCATACCCGCATTATGTTGTGCCGCTGCATCTGTGATCCCGTACCCATGGCATACCCTGCATCCACATCCTCTGTCATCCTCCACACATCAAACCCTGTATTCGCTTCTTCCCTCCCCCCCCTCCCCTCCACCTACGCCCATCCTTGTCATGAGCAGCACCCGCGCCCCATGTAGCCCCACCCATGTCACGCCCTGCACATGTGCCTCACCGTTGGCCCACCGACTGAACGAATACATGACTGAACGACCAATTAACCGACAGAACGAATGAATGACTGAACGACCGACTGAATGAATCAATGACTGAACGAATGAATGACTGAACGACCGACTGATCGAATCAGTGATTGAACGACCAACTGAACGAATGAACGACGGATTGAACGAATCTGTGACTGAACGACCGAATGACTGAACGACCGACTGAACGACGATGAATGATAGAACGACCGACCGATCGACTGAACGAATATATGACTGAATGACCGACTGAACAAATGAATGGCTGAACGACCGACTGACTGACTGAAGGAATGAATGACTGACCGAATCAGTGATTGAACGACCGACTGACCGACTAAACGAATGAATCACTGAACGACCGACTGATCGATTGAACGAATCAGTGATGGACCGACCGACCGACCGAATGAATGAATGAATGACCGACTGAACGAATGAATGGCTAACGACGACTGATCGATGAACGAATCAATGACTGAACGACCGACTGAACGAATGAATAACTGAACGGCCGACTGAACGAATGAGTGATTGAACGATCGACTGACCGAATGAATAACCGACTGAATAACTGAACGACCGATTGACTGAATGACCGACTGAACGAAATGAATGACTGAACGACCGACTGATTGACTGAACAAATCGGTGACTGAAGGACCGACTGAACGAATGAATGACTGACCGATTGAAAAACGACTGACCGACTAAACGAATGAATGTCTGAAACGACCGACTGAACGAAGACTGAACTACCGACAGAACGAACGAATGAATGAAAGACTGGTCGACTGAACGAATGAATGATGACTGATGACCGACTGACTGAACGAATGAATGTCTGAAAAATCGACTTAACGAATGAATGACTGAACAACCGACTAATCGACTGAAAGAATGAATGGCTGAAACGACCGACTGATCAAATGAATGGCTAAACGACGACTGATCGACTAAACGAATCAATGGCTGAGCGACCGACTGACCGAATGAATGACTAAACGACCGACTAAGCTACTGAAGGAATGAATGACTGAACGACCGACTCACAAATGAACGACCAAAAAAAGTTACGAACGACTAACTGAACGACCAACTGAACAAACGATTGACTGAACGAGCGACCGAACAAATAAATGATTGCCTGACCGACAGACCGAATCAACGATTGAAGGACTGACTGAACAAATGAATAACCTACTAAACAAATGCATGACCGAACGACCGATTGATCGTCTGAACAAATGAATAAGTGAAAGACCAATCGAACGACTGAATGAATCATTGACTGAACGACCGACTGAATGAATGATTGACTGAACGACTGACTGACCAACTGAACGAATGAATGACTGAACAACCGACCGATCGAATCAATGATTGAAATGCCAACCGACCGACTGAACGAATGAATAACTGATCAACCGACTGACCAAATCAACAATTGAAGGACCAACTGACTGATTGAAAGAATGAATGACTGAACGACCGACCGACTGACTGAACGAATCAATAACCAAAAGATCGTGCAACTGAATAAATGACTGAACGACCGACTAAACGGATGAATGAATGAACGACCGACTAATTTACTGAACAAATGCATGATTAAGCGACTGACTGACTGACTGACTGAATGACCGACTGACTGAATCAATGACTGAACGATCGATTGACTGAATCAATGACTGAACCACCGATTGAATGATACAACGACCGACCGTACGAATCAATGACTGAACGACCGACGGACCTACTTAACTAATGAATGACTGAACGACCGACTGATCGTCTGAATAAATGGATATCTGAACGACCGACTGAACGAAATGAGTGACTGTACGACCGACTGACGAAATGAACGAATGAATGACGTACCGACCGACTGACTGACTGAATGAACGAACGGGCGACCGACCGAAAAAAATATACCAACAAGTGACTGAACGACCGACTGAACGAGTAGATGACTGAACAAGCGACCGACCGTACACATTTATGAACGACTGACTGAATAACCGCCTGACTGACTGAACGAATGAACGACCGCATGACCGGCTGAACGAATGAATGACTCAACGGCCT
>JADBJO010000945.1:430000-432500 GCA_016801955.1 Conus betulinus
TGAAGATTATGATTGACTTACAAGAACCAGAATAAGGTGAATGACCGACGGGACTAGGCGATATTATGAACGGATTGAGAAAAGAACGTGAGAATGACGACAGAGGGTCAACAAGGAAAAGAAAAGGGGTAAATAAAGGACGATGTAAAAAAACAAATGAAGAACGATGAAAGACAGGAGAAATGGAGAACAAGAGAATGATGAAAGAGAAATGGAAGAAGAAGAGCGTGAAAATGGGTGAAAAACAAACGGGAAACCAACGTGTGACTGATGAAGGGCAGTTCAGATAAGAAGGCAAGAAACTGAAAATGGCGCCGCACATGGTCCCGACCGGAAGAAAATAGGCCAGCGCGAAAATGATAAAAGGATGGACTAAACGAGAACATCAGATGACTAATGATCGAGATAACCTCACAATCATGAATGAGGGATGGGGTGAAAGAGAAGCTGACGTCTCTGAACGAGAGGTGACAAGAAGAACGCGAGAATGACGAATGACGCATGAAAGGGGACGGACAAAACTGCGCATGGGAAAATGACGTGAGAACGATGAAGATAAGAAAGGAAAAGAAGAGAGGAATGTGAAACCGATGGACTGATGAACACTCGACAGCGCTGGAATGGTGCAGTGATGGCCAGAATAAAACAAAAGAAACAAGGACAACGGAATGAGTGATTGCAGAGAGAGAAAAGGAGAAGATGAAAATGATGACAAAGAGAAAAAGGAGAAGGTGAGAATGATGACAAAGAGAGAAAAGGAGAAGGTGAGAATGATGATAAAGAGAGAAAAGGAGAAGGTGAGAATGATGACAAAGAGAGAAAAGGAGAAGGTGAGAATGATGTCAAAGAGAGAAAAGGAGAAGGTGAGAATGATGAATGGGAAACTGGATGACAGAAGGGAGATCAGAAGGAAGAACGTGGGAATCATGGAGTACACAGAAATTGGAAATAGTCAGAAAACAAGCACGACAGAATGACGAATGACGGAAGAAATCAGAGAAAAGAAAGTGGGGATGGCGAATGACGAATGTGATGAAGAGGATGATGCGAAAATGATGAATGCTGGACGGTCGGGAACGTGAAAATGGTGAATGTGGACTCGCGGTAAAGTTGTGAATGATGAATGTCGGACCGAGAAAACATGAAAATAAAGCATTTTGGAGATAGGGGGGAAACGTCATAATGATAGCTTTTGTACGGGGACGGAGAGGGGGGGGGGGGGGGGGAAGGGGACGCGAGAATAATGAATGTTTGACCAGAAAAAAAAACCCATGAGAACAATGAATATCTGATCAGGGATATGGTGTAAATAATGAATGTCCGATAGAGGGGAAAGAGTGAAAATAATGAATGCAGGACCAAGGCAAACGTAAGAATGATGAATACTGGATGTACGAAACGTGAAAATTAAACTTTTTGGAGTGGCGGAAAACGTGAGAATGATGAATGCTTGGTGGTGGTGGTGGTGGTGGGGGGGGGGGGGGGGGGGGGGGGGGTATGTGAGAATAAGAAATGTAGGACAGGGGAATACGTGAAAATGATGAATGTCAGACTGGGGTAAAAAATGTGAGAATGACAAATGATGGAGTGGGGGAAATGTGAGAATGACGATGAATATTGGAGTGGAGGAAATGTGAGAATGATGAATGCCTGAATTGGGGGGGGGAAAAAAACACGACGATCGTGATTGGGGGGGGGGGGGGGGGGGGGGGGGGGCGGAAGTGTGTGTGTGTGTGTGTGTGTGTGTGTGTGCGTGCGTGTGTGCGTGCGTATGTGCGTGAGCACGTGTGCGTGTGTGTGTATTATTATATTATAATGAATACTTATATAGCGCCTATTCTCGGCAAAAGACTAAGCTCTATGCACTTTACAATCCACACTCGCTGGAAAGGGGAGGGAGGGGTGGTGGTGAAAATGATGAATACTGGACTGAGGGGAAAGAAGAACAATAAATGTTGAACTGGGGGGAAACGTGCAAATGATGAACGTGGGACTTGGGAGGCTTGAAGGCTGGGGAGGGGCAAGACGCGTGAAGAATGGTGAATGTTGGACAGGAGGAAGCTGTGAGAATGATGAATGTTGGATTAGACTGGAAGAGAAGAACGCAGGAAAGTTGAACAACAGATGGAAGGGTGGCGCGACGCTGATGAACGAAAGACGGATGAAGTAAGAGAAGGAAAGAGAAGAGCGTGAGAATGATGGCCCTAATGAAAACAAAGTAGCGACAGAGTAAAAGTGGTCACAATCAGCACAGAACGAGACGGAATGACAAGAAGGGAACCGTTCATAATGAATGGTTGCCATGATGAGACGAAGAGAACATGAAAAGGCTGAGTGCAGGATGGGGGCAGAACATGACGACAGTAAAATAAAGAACAAGATGAGAAGAAGAGAACATGAGAATGATTATTCACAGACATAGCGGTATCTGGGGAACGTGAGAAGGATGAACGACGGACGAGTGCAGAAAAGGAGAACGAAGATCAGTGAATGTGAGAAG
>JADBJO010000945.1:437500-457500 GCA_016801955.1 Conus betulinus
CACCCCCCCCCCCCCACCCCCACCCCCCCGGGAACAACACAGGGTGCCAGCTCTCTAAGGTTCTAGAAGTCCGTGACCCGACCTGAGCTGGCGGGGGTCATGTGATCCACACGCGTGCTTCCAGCAATTACACGCTACTTTTGTTATTGTTGTTGTTGTAATATTATATGGGAACATTAGCCTTGTCCACGAAACAGGGTGTTCACGAGTCATTAGGCGTTTTTAATACCATCTGACCGCGCCATTGACCCTGTTAGCTGTGGAGGTCCCCCCCCCCCCCCCCCCCTCCCCTTACTTTGATGATCAATTTTTTAACACCACGTAACAGGGTATTCACGAGTCATTAGGCGTATTTAATACCCTCTGACTGCGTCACTGACCCCGTTAGCTGTTTCGTTTTTAATCCCTGAATTAAACAATATTAACCGTTTTTAAGTCCATGTAACAGGGTATTCACGAGTCATTGGGCGTATTTGATACCGTCTGACTGCGCCATTGGCCCCCGTTAACTTTTTTTTTCTTTTTTTTTTTTAATCCCTGAATTAAATGATAACATTAACCTTTTAAAAGTCCAAGGAACAGGCCATTCACGAGTCATTAGGCGTATTTAATACCATCTGACTGCGCCATTGACCTTGTTACCTGTGCAGTTTTATCCCTTCTTAATTTGTTGATTACATTAACTTGTTTAAAAACCACGTAATGGAGCATTCACGAGTCATTAGGCGTATTTAATACCCTCTGACTGCGCCATTGGCCCCGTCATTTTTTTTTTTTCTACCCCTAATTAAATGATAACATTAACTTTTAAAGTCCACGTAACAGGCCATCCACGAGTCATTAGGCGTATTTAATACCATCTGACTGCGCCACTGGCCCTGTTAGATGTGGAGTTTTATCCCAGTTGAATTTGACGATTACATTAACTTTTTTGTTGAACCACATGATGGAGCATTCACGAGTCATTGGGCATATTTAATACCCTCTGACTGCGCCATTGGCCCTGTTAGCTGTAGATGATTTGTTTACTTCTTTTTTTAGCGCCTGCGGCCTGCGGCCTAGACTTTTCTTTGGTGGGCGGAGGATCACTTGTGTCTAGAACCAAGGAGATGGCACCCTCTGTTGACCCCAGTCTAAAGTCGAAAGAAGAGAGAGATTGAGCAGGGAGGGTGCCTGGAACCACCGTTTGATGGCACGGGGGGTGATCCCGGTGCCGAGGGTTCGGGCGGACGTCCACCAAGGGAGGGTTGATTGCTGAAACTTGTCTCAAAGGGCAGGAAGTCGGGTTTGAAGGCAGATCGTGAGAATAAGTGAGGAAAAGGCTATGATAGAGCTGAAATAGAATCTCTCTCTCTCTCTCTCTCTCTCTCTCTCTCTCTCTCTCTCTCTCTCTCTCTCCCCCCCCCCCCCCCTCCCCCCCCCCCCCCCCCCCGGTCGGGGTCTCTCTCTGGTCGGGTCGGGTCGGGTCGGTGTGTGTGTGTCGGTCGGTGTGTGGAGTGTCGGTCGGTCGGTGTGGGTGGGTCGGGTCGGGTGTGGGTCAAAATGTGTGTGTGTGTGTGTGTGTGTGTGTGTGTGTGTGTGTGTGTGTGTGTGTGTGTGTGTGTGTGTGTGTGTGTGTGTGTGTGTGTGTGTGTGTGTGTGTGTGTGTGTGATGTGTGTGTGTGTGTGTGTGTGTGTGTGTGTGTGTGTGTGTGTGTGTGTGTGTGTGTGTGTGTGTGTGCATGAGCGCTCACAAGCCACCTATTCGTTAAAACGATGACTGTAAAGAAAAGTTTTTTCAAAGATACTAACAGTTTCAAACTTAACAGCAGCCTTTCTGCATCCGATGCTGTGACCTATAAATGCAAACAAGAAAGTGGAAGAGGGTGATCTTTTCTCTCTTGTTGAGCTTAACCTGATTCTAAATATGATCATAACACATTTTGTCGTATCAGTCCCCGTCTGTTTTTAAACTGAGGAAGCGTTCAGTGTGGTCGTGCGCGTGGTGGTTCATTACTTATTATGTGTGCTAGCTGAATGATAGCGTCAGAAGTATGGGAAGGTGTTTCTGTGCCAATTTTGTTTTAAATATTGCGGGGCCTGTCACGCTAATTGGTTGTTTGTTACCAATCTTCGGGCCTCTCTTGTGAGTTTATTCCTCATTGCCTGCACTAAAACTTACAACGTTGACACTTACTACATTTCCCGACATGAATTTCATTTTATATAGGTAAGCGTGCTGACAGATGTCATAATTCTCAACACCTCATTTTAAATGTTTGAATACAGTCACGGTTTGCTTTTTCTGAACTCATTCAAAATTTCATTTAACATGAATAACCCTGAAGCTCGTAAGAATGTAAGTCAATGCCCCTGGCCTCGTTCAAAATTTTGTTTCATGTTAATCATACGGAAACTAGTCAGTAAGTAATGTTGTTATTATATAATACTCTTGCCCTCACTTACAGTGGCCTTTTCTGCTAACAGTTCTGAAACTTTCAAAGCTGTAACAATAAAGAAAACATGACTTAGGGTGGCACGGAAACAACCAGTGAACAGGCAGTATACACCGGTCAGAATGTTGTCACAATCTAATTTTGCTGACATCCCTTTCAACCTCATTTCATGTAAGCCATATCTCAATCCATGTGAAAATCAAATTTGAAACTTTTTCAACGATCAGAAATGGTTAGAATTAATTGTGAAATTGGCCTTAATACTTTCTTGAATGCAAAGCGTTTGCATATGTTTGTTTTTACTGCCGAATAATTCATTCTATGACCCATACCTGCTTTACAAAAAAAAAAAAAAAAAAAAAAAAAAAAAAAAAAAAAAAAAAAAAAAAAAAAAAAAGGGAATACAAAAGGCAGACTACAGATGTTTCCCAATTAATGCGGTTTCATTGAAAAGGAAATAGAGGGCACACGAAGGAGAGAGCGGGGGAGGGTGGTGGAAGGGGGATGGAGTGGGAAGAGGATCAGTAAAAAAAAAAAATGAAATAAAGAGAGAGAGAGAGAGAGAGAGAGAGAGAGAGAGAGAGAGAGAGAGAGAGAGAGAGAGAGAGAGAGAGCGGATTTCACCGTGAGTCACAGCACTGTGTGACATGAAAAAAAAAAAGAAAGAAAGAAAATTACAACAACTGCAAAAAATTACCAGCAACATCATACCTGTCCCATTTATCACTATTGTTTTCCGCTTACAGCGAGTACTGCTATTTCTAGTACTGTTACTGCTGGTGATGCTACGCACTACGCTACTACTACTACTACTACTACTACTACTACTACTACTACTACTACTACCTCTACTACTACTACTGTCACAGCTGCTGCTGCCGCTATATGCACAGTACAACACGACAGCTATGACAAGACGATCTTACAACATTTTGTCGACAATTACTGCGCCGAGTACATACCTCGCACGCGCACGCACGAGCCAGAGAAAAAGTAATCTAAACAAAAGGGTGACGTGTAAGGGTCAGAACGTTTCTTCGAAGAAACAGTTTTAGGAAAGCTGTATAACTCGTGGTCATGTCTGCTTGGCGAACAGAGAAAGGGAGCTGGTTACAGATGGAGGGACCCTAGTATGAACAGAAAACGCTGGCCGTAGGATTTAGGCCTAAAAGAAGGACCTCGATGCATGTGGAGGTCAGAAAGAAGAAAGCTGATTCAATTAATTCAAATTCAATTAATTACATCAAGCGTGTGTGTGTGTGCCGATACAACTCTCTGTCCTTTGCATGGTGACAGCCTTGAAATGATCGACTGGACTGCAACAAAATGACGGCGACTGAATCAACATTACAGACAGCTGATCTGGAGTTTATTCCTCATGGTATTCCACGGTTTTAAGTGGACGGAGAAAACCGATGCTGCCACATTATGGCAGCCACAACATTAGAGAGGGCGGGTTGCTGGTGCTAAGTGTGCAAAGATATTTTACACTTTACAGAGTAAGTAACATAAGACCAGGCGTGCACCGAGTATCGTACACTTTACGGCGAAAGTAACATAGAGTCAGGCGTGCACCGAGTATTCTACACTTTAAGGCAAAAGTGACTGTGTCAAGCGTGCACCGAGTATTTCACACTTTGCGGCAAAGTAACACAGTGTCTGGCGTGCAACGGGTATTCACCACCTTACAGAGAAAGCAACAATGCCAGACGTGCATCGGGTATCCTACACCTTACGGAGAAAGTAACACGGGTGCCACGTGCGCACGGGTATCTTACACATTACGGATTAAGTAACATGCTGCAAAGAGAGCGCGCGTTTATCCTTCACCTCACGGCAAAAGTACCATGGATACCAGTGCACACTTTACGGGCGAAAGAAACATGGTGCTAGGTGTGCATGGACAGCCTACAAGTTACGTGAACGGATATCCTATCTTAAAAGTAACATGGTGCGAGATATAAACGGAAGTCCTACATTGAAAATAATATTGTAACAGATATAAGCAGATTTCCTACAATGAAAATAGCATGGTGCCAAATATGAACGGATATTCTACATTCAAATTAATATGGTGCCAGAAAAATAATGGATATATCACACCCGAAATTAACATGGTACCAGATAAGAACGGATATTCAACACCGAAGACAATGTGGGTGCCAGATATGAACGGCTTTCCTACGCTGAAAATAACATGTGCCAGACATGAACGGCTTTCATACACCGAAAAATAAAATGGTGCCTGGTTGACCCACTAGTGACGCACCGCGTTCGCAGTTTGAAGTTCTGGCCGACATAAAAATTGCCATTTCCAATGCCCATTTTAATTAGCTGTTCTGCTCCACCTTACCCCGCCCACACACATGCAATCTGAAATGGTTGTTCTCATCTGTCACATAAGATAGATGATGGCAATCACGAGGCTTGGCGTGTTCACGTCGGGAGCTCGTAAACTCCACCAATAGTCACAAGCTGCTTTTTTTTTTGTTTTTTTTTTTTTTTTTTGCGCCTACCCCTCCGTTACAAGTGTCAGAATAATCAGCTTGTTGATTAAGGACACTACACGGATGAAGATGAAGGAAAGATAGGAAAAGGATACACCCGAACGTGCCCTTACAGAGGCAGTGACATAAAAAGGGATCGGGTGGACATCATAACGAGCAAAGGTCGACGTGGATATCGTGAGAAAGCAAAGATGGGTCTGGACATCAAGAGAAAGGGAAGATGAGTGAAGACATCGTGAGAAATGAAAGATGGTGAGGGCAATCCTGAGAAATGAAAGATGAGTGAGGGCAACCTGAGAAATAAAAGATGAGTGAGGGCTTAAAAGAGAGTGAAGAAATGAAAAAGATGAGCGAGGACAATCCTGAGAAATGAAAGATGAGTGAGGGCATCGTGAGAAATGAAGATGAGTGAGGGCAACCTGAGAAAATAAAAGATGAGTGAGGACATCCTGAGAAATGAAAGATGAGTGAGGACATCGTGAGAAATGAAAGATGAGTGAGGACATCCTGAGAAATAAAAGATGAGTGAGGACATCGTGAGAAATGAAAGATGAGTGAGGACATCCTGAGAAATGAAAGATGAGTGAGGACATCCTGAGAAATGAAAGGTAAGTGAGGTCATCCTGAGAAATGAAAGATGAGTGAGAGCATCCTGAGAAATGAAAGATGAGTGAGGATATCCTGAGAAATGAAAGATGAGTGAGGGCATCCTGAGAAATGAAAGATGAGTGAGGACATCCTGAGAGGGCAGCCTGAGAAAGAAATGAAAGATGAGTGAGGGCATCCTGAGAAATGAAAGATGAGTGAGGGCATCCTGAGAAATGAAAGATGAGTGTGAGGGCATCCTAAGAAGAAACGGAAGATGAATGAGGAGCGAGGGCATCCTGAAATTGAAAGATGAGTGAGGAATCCTGAGAAATGAAAGATGAGTGAGGACATCCCTGAGAAATGAAAGATGAGTGAGGACATCCTGAGAAATGAAAGATGAGTGAGGACATCCTGAGAAATAAAGATAAGTGAGGACATCATGAGAAATGAAAAGATGAGTGAAGACATCCTGAGAAATGAAAGATGATGAGTGATGAAAGATGAGTGAGGACATCCTGAGAAATAAAAGATGAGTGAGGGCATCCTGAGAAATGAAAGATGAGTGAGGACTTCATGAGAAATGAAAGATGTGAAGACATCCTGAGAAATGAAAGATGAGTGAGGACATCCTGAGAAATAACAGATAAGTGAGGGCATCCTGAGAAATGAAAGATGAGTGACAGCATCCTGAGAAATGAAAGATGAGTGAGGACATCATGAGAAATGAATGAAAGATGAGTGAGGGCATCCTGAGAAATGACAAGATGAGCGAGGACATCCTGTGAAATGAAAGATGAGTGAGGGCATCCTGAGAAATGAAAGATGAGTGAGGACATCATGAGAAATGAAATGATGAGTGAGGGCATCCTGAGAAATGACATGTGAGCGAGGACATCCTGAGAAATGAAAGATGAGTGAGGACATCGTGAGAAATGAAAGATGAGTGAGGACTTCGTGAGAAATGAAAGATGAGTGAGGACTTCGTGAGAAATGAAAGATGAGTGAGGGCATCCTGAGAAATGAAAGATGAGTGAGGGCATCCTGAGAATGAAAATGAAAGATGAGCGAGGGCATCCGAGAAATGAAAGATGAGATGAGGGCATCCTGAGAAATAACAGATGTGAGGGCATCCTGAGAAATGAAAGATGAGTGAGGGCATCCTGAGAAATGAAAGATGAGTGAGGACATCCTGAGAAATGAAAGATGAGTGAGGGCATCCTGAGAAATGAAAGATGAGTGAGGGCATCCTGAGAAATGAAAGATGAGCGAGGGCATCCTGAGAAATGAAAGATGAATGAGGACTTCGTGAGAAATGAAAGATGAGTGAGGACATCCTGAGAAATGAAAGATGAGTGAAGACATCCTGAGAAATGAAAGATGAGTGAGGACAAAAATGTAATGATGGATGATGACACATTGAGAAAGCAAGCATGGCTGAGGACACGACCAGTAAGGAAAGCTTTCATTTCCCTATCTTTGGAGAAGATAGGTCAGACAGAGGGGAAGGGGCTGAAATCTTGCCAAAAGGAATCTTAACAGTTCGCGAGCCTTTTTGTTCATTACAAGTGGCTGCTCATAAATGATGCTCTATCGTTTTTTCCTTTTTCGCCGGTTAAGACGATATATAAACTGTTTAAAGCTGCTGCAAGAGAGAAAACTACGGACAGAGTTTCCCAGGGTGAATGAACAAGTATCCAAGCGACTGATGATCGAACTGCTCGACTGACAGAGTGATCAACTAATTTTTTTGGATTAACCTTTTTGTTATCTATAAATCTGGCCTATTTCTAATCTTATTTAATTGATGAACAAAGGAAAGAATCGATGGCTAGTCTTTCACTGAAATCGGCAACGTAAATTCCGAGAAATCTCTGTCTACAAGCATGCATATGTGTGCGTACTGCACACACACACACACACACACACACACACACACACACACACACACACACACACTGACTGACTGACTGACTGACTGACTGAAAACCATTTACTGTCAGATTAACATAGTGTTGTACTGACTAACACACACACACACACACACACACACACACACACGCAAGCAAACGCGCACCGTCTCACACACACACACACACACACACACACACACACACACAC
The DNA here is from genome assembly GCA_016801955.1 of Conus betulinus. Lineage (NCBI taxonomy): Eukaryota > Metazoa > Mollusca > Gastropoda > Neogastropoda > Conidae > Conus > Conus betulinus. The sequence continues at coordinate 445,149 of JADBJO010000945.1, forward strand.
ACACACACACACACACAACACGGCACAAAATAGCGTAGTACAACACAGTAAGCACACGCACATACAAATAAACGTACGTGCGCGGGCACACAAACACCCCACACCCAGCTCTGTGTTTTATATCACTGATGTTGACTGACATTAATTGAATAATAAGAAACAACAACAACAATCCCCTACACACACACACACACACACACACACACACACACACACACACACACACATACATACACGCCCGCGCCAGCGCACACACACACACACACACACACACACACACACACACACACACACACACACACACACACCTGCGGGTACGCCCATACACACGCACGTCACCACGCGCGCGCGAGGACGCACACACACATACATATACACATGCGTACGTGTGTCCATATACATACACGTGCGCGCGCGAACAGACACATACACACGCGCACGCTAGCACAGTCAGCCTGAACAATGTTAATATTGCTAAAAAAAAAAAAAAAATAACAATAACACCACCACATACACACGTGCGCACACACGCACACACACACGCACGCGCGCGCGCGCGCGCACACCTGCGCACACACACACATTACACAACCACCCACACATAAACGTGCACGCGCGCGCGCGCGCACGTAATAACTTACCCACTGCGGTGTTTCCACTCACGTGAACAATCCATGCGGAACGGGGTAGCTGTCAATCGCTGTCCAGGCAGGCCGAGTTGAACTAGCCATAAGAACATGCATGTTTCGAAGAGTAACTGCTTCAAACACAGAAAAAGCACACGTGGGTAAATGTAGACAATGCCTAACATCAATGTCGCCACGATAAGAAATTTCTGCGAAGACCACTGACGAGAAACTTACTCATTTTTTATGTCTAGGTGACAGTCCTTTTTCCTCATGTAGTTTCGACGCCGGATGCGTCCACATCCGAGTCTGCGCAGACTCTATAGCTGCTCGTACAGCAGGCCTGGACGAATAAGCACGTGCAACACAGTCAAAAAAAAAAAAAAAAAAAAAAAAAAAGAAAAGAAAAAGAAACAAAGAAAAAAAAAAAGAAAGAAAAAAAGAGAAAAATCCACGTGACTTGCACCGAATTCTGAACGTCACTCATAAGGTTGCTAAAGAAAAAAAAAAAAAAAAAAAAAAAAAAAAGACGTGTCAAATGCACTGCCTTGTCGTTCATACACAAGCACAAGGATCTGTGTGTGTGTGTGTTCTTCAGTTTAGTGTCCTTCCACTGAAAGTGATTCAGAATGTGTGTGTGTGTGTGTGTGTGTGTGTGTGTGCGTGCGCGCGCGCGCGCGCGCGCGCGTTTGTGTGGTGTGGTGTGTGTGTGTATGTATGCGTGCGTGCGTTGAGTGTGTGTATGTGTTGTGCTGTGCTCACACACACACACACACACACACACACACACACACACACACACACTCACACACACACATACAGAGAGAGAGAGAGAGAGAGAGAGAGAGAGAGAGAGAGAGAGAGAGAGAGAGAGAGAGAGAAATGAAAGAAAGATTCAGACAAATATATGAGAACAAAAAGAAAGAGTAAAAAGTAAAAGATAGAAGGGCAGGGGAAGGATACAGTACACTGATATTGGTTAAGACTTTCTTTATAACAAAAACAAGGATAAACTGGGACATGAGCATAAGTAATCTGCAAGCAGTAAGCAGCCTTAAGTCGCATTGCAGTCTGATATGGTCCCTAACTGACAAACATGAAGTCGTCAACAACAGACTTTATCAGGGCGGTCCATCTTCTTCTTCTTTTACTTTTTAAAATTTCTACTAAAAAAAAAAAAAAAAAATCAAAATGCGCGTTGCTTAGCAGCTGCTCGGTTGTTTCTCAGTCATGAAACCCTGAGACACGTGTTTACACGTTTCAGTAGAACCTTAAGACACGTTTTTACACGTTTCAGTAGAACCCTAAGTTATGTTTTTACACGTTTCAGTAGAACCCTGAGACACGTGTTTACACGTTTCAGTAGAACCTTAAGACACGTTTTTACACGGTTCAGTAGAACCCTAAGTTATGTTTTTACACGTTTCAGTAGAACCCTAAGACACGTGTTTACACGTTTCAGTAGAACCCTAAGACACGTTTTTACACGTTTCAGTAGAACCCTAAGTTATGTTTTTACACGTTTCAGTAGAACCCTAAGACACGTTTTTACACGTTTCAGTAGAACCCTAAGTTATGTTTTTACACGTTTCAGTAGAACCCTAAGACACGTTTTTAACACGTTTCAGTAGAACCCTAAGTTATGGTTTACACGTTTCAGTAGAACCATAAGATACATTTTTTTTCACGTTTAAGTGGAATCCTAAGATACGTGTTTACACGTTTCAGTAGAACCCTAAGATACGTTTTTACACGTTTCAGTAGAACCCTATGATACGTTTTTTACACGTTTCAGTAGAACCCTAAGATACGCTTTTACATGTTTCAGTAGAACCCTAAGATACGTTTTCACATGTTTCGATAGCACCCCGAGATACGTTTTCATACGTTTCAGTTCCACGTTATTACACATTTCAGTAGAACCCGAAGCTACGTTTTCACACGCTTTCAGAACAGAAAAGCTCCTTTCAGCTGAGGCAGTGGTGAGTGAAATGTTGAATCATAATTTTAAGAGTGTGCCAGGCTCACTCATCATTCTTGTAACGTTATCAGATTTGCCGAGTTCTGAAATTAGAGCTTTGGTGATTGACTGGAGTGACAGTTATTTAAAGACTCCATCTCTAGCGCTTGGAAGCATGGGCGGCTGTGTCTTCCGTCGTCCAAAATCAACATCAGCGCTACAGGTGTCTGACAGGACTGCTGGTATGTCAGTGTATTTCCCAGCCTCTGCTTGGAACAGCAGCATCCCCATATGCTCCGGCAAATCCAAATTGTGTTGTTAAAACAACCTCTGGATGCTGTCATTGATGTGGCCGAGGAATTCTTAGAACTGGCGCCTACGACTGACACCTACATCCGGGTCAGAGATCACATGATCCTGTGAACCGTCATTGACCTCCAGGGCGCCGTGGCTGAACACACAGATCGTTCGCTTTGCCCTTCGTAACATCAAAGAATGTTTCAAACGGGCCTTCGTCATCAGTGCCCTTGCCAGCAGAGCAGTATGATACACACTTGCTACAACAGACTTTTTCACTTTTCTCTCTCTCTCTCTCTCTTTGTTGTTGTTCTTTCGTCTCTTTGTGTTTCAGCACCCCCTCTCCTCCCCCTGCCTCTTACCCTCTCCCATCTTATAATGAAACTGTCACACTGCAGTACTAGAGAACACTCAACGAATATCATCATTCAGCAGACGCATATTCCCGCAGGGACTCCATCTGGGGCGATGTCAGACTCCCCGAGTCACGCCAAAGACCTTGTGTGCAAGAGAGCGAGACTAAAGAACGTTGAAAACTGTCACATTAACGGCAAGAGACCCGTCGAGGCTCTCCTGGCGTAGTCTTCACTACCCTCAGTAACGACTTCCAAGGTCTCATGCAGGGCTTGATAGTCTCCAAGCATTGCTGACATTGCTTTTGCTCTTTGACTGTCATGTTGGGGACGGCGGCTTTATGCCTGGTGGTGCCTTTCCTCTTTTCTTCTGAATGATCTCGAACAGCATTTGGGTTTTCGGCGACAGAGTAACAGTCGATGTTCGGGAATGCGATGGGGGTATTCGGTGTGAAAATTCTAGTTCAGAGAGGGACCCAGACTGTTTTCATGAGACATATGCCCCTGGTGGGTACGCCCACAGCAAGTCTGCCCGGTCAGTTAGATTAACAGTTCAGTCGAGAGAGAAAATGCCAAAACACAATGTGAAAACAGAACGCAAGGAACTAAGACAATCGATTGTCCTGCTAAGACATCTTGGCGGGCGCTTTCCTCAAATATTTGACTCTATAATATTTGTTTGCTTGACCGCGTCAACTTAGAAATGTACACTCTATTTGCGACGGAAATACAGCATCATCTTCCCCTCCTCCCATCCCCCCCCCTCTACAAGTCCCTTCTCCTCTCCCAAATCTTCAGTGTACAGTTTTCGCACCTTCGTTGAAAGATATTTCCTCTTAAAAAAAATTGCTTGTCTGTGTCTAATTGTGACCGATTCTGGGGAAGTCTTTTACAGACTCAGCTCTACAAAACTGACTTTTCCAACCCTGGAGTCTTCCAGTTTTGTGCATTCAAACACGAGCCAGTTCACAGTCTCATTCAAACGACTTTCTTGGAAGTGGGATAGGTACCAATGTTTACTCAAGAAAAAATCTCCATATACTGAACTACCCCAGTGGAGATTCGAACCAGCAACCCCAGGATTACGAGTCGGTGCTCTACAAACTGGGCTATTCCGGCAACGGATGTCCATCACATATTTGTTTCTTCAAGGGGTCACTGCCTGTAAACCAGTCCACATACACAACACCTGTGGAGCCAAGAGACCAGTCTGCAGGGTTTATAGCTGGAGGACTAAAAGTAAAATACCTGAAGAAATCTGAGAAGAGGATGTCATGGATGAGAATTAGCAGTCACCTGACCCGCGCATTAACCTAACGCCTTGGTCAGGCCTTTGACATTGCGCCAATACCAGTTTTATATGTGTGTGTGTGTGTGTGTGTGCGTCTGTGTGTGTGTGTGTGTGTGTGTGTGTGTGTGTGTGTGCTTTACACTTGCATGTGTGAGACTATGGGCATGCACATACATGTGCATATGACTGTACATACGTTTGTACAAGCTTATGCATGCATACATCTGGTTACTTGTGTGGAAGGGTTTCAGTGGATGGTACAGGTCATGACTGATTGGAAAAAAGACCGAGTGAATTAGCAGCAGCATACAAAACAGAGATCAGAAAGTGAGGCATAGAAAGACAGAAGTACAGTGGCAATCATACACAAAAATCACTCCACAACACAAACTAGTTATCGCCTAGACTTCTCATTTATTAGGAATGAAAACTATAAAATGTTATAAAACATAAAAAAAAATCAAACTAAACGAACAGTATACATGGAAACACAAGAGGTACAATTACCTTCAGCACTATATATATATATATATATATATATATATATATATATATATTCATGATGTGTATTAGAGGGAAACAGGACGTCAAAGGGGGAAGACGGGTTGGGGGGGAGGGGGTTGAAGCGGGAAAGATAGGGGAACAGAGAGAGAGAGAGAGAGAGAGAGAGAGAGAGAGAGAGAGAGAGAGAGAGAACATTAGCATTTGAAAGAAAAATGCATGTGTGCAAGCAGATAAATATTGAAGAATGCACATAAGCCCATTTTTCTGCTTTTTTTTTCTTTTCTTTAACTGAAATGACAGTAATAAACCTAATAATGGAATGAAGACAGATTTGGTGAAGTTACCATCAAATCATTTTCTAGCTCTCCTGTGCAAGGTCATACAACACCAAATCCATTTTTTTTTTTTCCTTTTCCAATAATGCACCAATGTCATTGCAAATTGTTATTGACATATTGATTCTACTGAAACTTTCAGATGCAGAAAAGACAAAGTTTACCAGTTGCTGAACAGAACAGGTATCAATATTATACTGTGCTCCCAGTTCATTTCATTGTTCCAGCATGGAAACAAAACAGCTTATTGATAATATGAATGCCACTGAAACCTGTCACTGAACAACAAAGGCAAAGCGCACTGTCACATTTTAGGTCGTGATTCCACCAGGCAAATAGCATGCATCGCAGTTTGCAACCCAGCTGTAATTTCCACCAACATGCAGGATTCATTAAATTTAGTTTCTGGAGCTCTGTAACACTTCTGAACAAATCCATGTCTGCTTTGGGAAGGAAAACATCTTGCACATAGCGTAAAAAAATAAAATCATCTGTGAATACATTTTTAAAAAAAACTTTCACTTCATGTTCTTCAAAGTCCAATCAACTGCATGGGGCCATGGCAGGGAATATGAGAGATTCTCAAGAATGAAAAAAAGAGATTCTACCTCAGAATAAACATGGTAACAGAACAGCAACACAGGGATAAACACACTCGGATAAACGAGAGAAAGCAACAAATTCATGACATAACAAATATGAGAACACAGTATTCCAAGTTACGTCTTCCAGCCAAGAGTTGTTTCAACAGAATTTTCATGACAATCAAGGTGGTTTGTAAATGAAATGAGTTGAGAAAAACTTCCTTCTGAGTGCTTAAGGCAAGGATAAAATACACACATTCATATACACATTTTTACTAGGCCTATTGACAAAACAGATTCAGCTCTGCCAGAGACAGACATGTTTTGCTCCACTGCCACACTAAGTGCCAACATACACACTTCTGATAAAGGATATGTTCAAATATATTGACGGAACCAAGAACTCACCCTTCCAGAATTGGGAAAGTAAACAGACAAGTCAAGGAGAAACTCAGCCGACTGAACACTATACACAATTAACAGGCTGAGAGAGGATGAAATAAATCATGAATAAATGGGGAATATCACAACATGTAAACAGTTCAGTTGACTTTCTGTAAATGTTAAAATGGATCTGCAAGTCTTCTACTGTATATGGTGGACACATCTTCTCAAAGCTCAGATAAAAGTGGTTCTGGATCAACAAGATAAAATCTCATTGACATGAATATCACATCATCAACAGCAGATATCAAACAAGAGTTTTTCGTAATATACATACAAACACTACTGGCGCGGGCTGCGCCAGCATTCTAGACTCCCATGCAGTCATAAAACTCTGTCCAAATGATTGGGCCAGTTGACGATAAGTCTGGAGTTCAACATAAAAGAACAACACAGTGTGAACAGAGATATGAACACAACATGCTGAGATCCATTCTGTCTGAATATCAAATTCCTTCATCCTCCAAACATAACAAACCATACCAAGACAAACATCATTGAAGGAACTCAGTATCATGAGTTTTAGAGCCAAAGCTTTTCAAGACTGAAAATAGCAACAAATGGTCACATGAATCAAAATACAAGAACAGAGTCAATGCCTGAACGAGCTGGGCAGGGAAGAGGAAGCGGGGCACAGACAATGCTTCGATGTTTGAATTGAAAACCGAACCTTTCCCGATATTATTACCCATCAATATGCACAGGAAAAGAATTGAATTTGTGGATAGCCATAACAACTGGGTGAGGGGAAGAAAATCAACAGAAACACTACTTCAGCAGTCTTGAATTTTGCTTTCTTCTTTGTGCAAAACCTTGAGTTCATCTTATGTATTTTCTAATATACATAAACTTACAAAATCATCATGGGAAGGATAACCTTTACTTTGGGCCTTTTTTGAACCCAGCGTCTGATTTCTTTTTGTTTTTTTGTTTGTTGTTTTTTAAAAACTAATTTTCAATTTTGGAAAACATGTTCATGTTTAATCAGTCAGTTACACTTTTTAGGAACAGGAAAGGATGGCAGTTGGAGGGAGGAGGCAAGGATGTGAGGGAAGGGTGAGGAGGGGGAAACTGTGAGGGAGGAGTGACCATGCTGAATATTTTCAATGGCTACATATATATATATATATATATACACACACACACACACACACACACACACATAAACTGCACTTATTGGGTGGGATGCAAGGGAAGGAGTGACGGAACAAAAACAACAACTCAACACCCTCATACAATTACAAGAAGCCCTTTATTTACAATTTTTTTTTCACACAGCTGCAATGTCATTCCGAAGAAGGAAAAGTCTTCTTCTGTCATGAGAAATTTGATGAGATTCTGTGCCATAATTCAAACAAACATCAGTAAAGACAATAAACGAAGAACCACCTGTTTTCTCACAAGATTCATCATACAGGAATGGGACATCAGAAAACTTTGAGAAAAGAATGGAAGGATATACCCCTCAAATGATCATCTCAAGCAGAAACATTCACATCCATAGGTTCCAAAAGATTGCAGACATAAGGCTTACTGATCGGTAACCCCTTTAGCTAGGAAACCATAGCCTACCCAATCAGACTCTCTGTTCCCCTGAAAGACACGTCACTGCTCTCAGACACACATCTTATTGAGTAGTCAGGCCATTTTGCCCCAAAGTGGGATTTCAATTGTAAAAAAAAAAAAAAAAAAAACAAACCCAAACTTTTATGGGACAATGCACTGAGATTCAAAAGTTCTCATAAAATACTTAAATTTTTTTGTTGTAAATATTTTCATGAAATAAATCTTACTTACTTCTACAGAATTCCTGTTAAAAAAATCTCAAATCCCACATGGTGGTATGAAAGATAACAGGATTCTATGATTCTTTTCTGGTCCCATTTCTAGTAGGGATCAGCTAGTATTTGACGGGATCAAACTGTCTAAAAACTTTCACACTCTGCACTGGAAAAAAGTATTTGTCTCAAAAATCACACACATACATGTACATTTTTATGCAGTCATGTGCACATAAGCTCAAGTGCACACACATGACATGCACACACACACACACACACACATACCCATGCACACACATGCTTATGTACACACACACACACACACACACACACACACACACACACACGCACGCACGCACATACGCACAGAGTATCAATAGCTTTGATAATCCTATGCCTATGTATTTCTCACACTCTGAGTTGAATAAAATCACAGTTTCATGAAAGTCAGCATCTAAATGGAGACTGAACTAAGGGGAGATCAGTTGAACTAAAAAAAAAAAAAAAAAACGACACCTTTGGTAATTTATGTAAAAAAAACACTGCTGCGACCCCAAAACGAATGTGCAGTCCTACACACAGGATCAGTCAGTTCCACTGCCAAACAAAAACAGTTCACTCCAATCTGCAATCAATGGCTCACACATCTCATCTGACATCTCTGACATCTAACCGCCATGTCTCCCTCCTTGTTTGCCTGTCTCGCTCCTCACACTGTCCAAGGCCACTGCACCGTGCACCATCAAGGAGTGATGGAACCAGTTTTTGATTAGTGTCAAGAGGATGGAAATTTAAGGCAAATCTTTCACCTTGAGATACGGGCCGGACAGAAAGCTGAGCCAGGTTCAGAGTGATACAGGTCAAGCCACAAGGAGCAAAAGGCACTTCTTCACCACGGATTCTGGAACGGCTACCACCATCAAACATGGAAATATCAACACTTCATCTTTTTTTTTTTTTTTTTTTTCTATGACTCTCTTTGGTTCAGGCTTCTCTTTTTTTTTTCTCTCTCTTCCTTTTTTTTTCCCCCCTTCTTCTTGCATCAAACCAGAAGAGCAATTTCACCACACAGAAACAGGACACTCCATTCCTTGTTTCCGAGCATTCCTCTGTACCACAAGGTACTTGCAGACCAGTCTGACCATCAGTTCACCAAGGAAATCACAACGATATGCAGGAAAGCCTGCATTTCATGTCACTTAATTAAAAAAGGAGAGTATCTTCCTTCATAGTAAAGCGCACAAACATAAGCATGCACGTGCACAATGACTCAGCCCTTGCACATACAAACACATCTGGTCAATGAAGTTGTTCTGTACTGGAAATGACCAGAATCTATTAAAAAAAAAAAAGAAAGAAAGAAAACTAAAAAAAAAAAAAAAAAAAAAAAAAACCCTAAAAAAGAAGAAAAGAATATGCAGACACAGAACACAGAACCTGCCTGTGTGTATTCTCCAAATATCAAACTTCCAGAGTATTATAAATAACTGTATTGAAAAGAAAAGACTGCAGCACCAAACTGTAATCACATTTGGTTGACACCAGAAAAAGAATTGCCACATCAGGAAAGTCATACTTATTCACAAGGGAAAAAAAAAGAAAGGTCAGTGAATGATGTACAGTAACATAAACACAGCATACCACGTTCATGAATACTGCACGTCTTGGCTTGTATTGTTTTACTAGCATACAAGATAATATAATCACAAGATCTCATACACTAACTACCAACGTTTACTGCGGAACTAACAAATATCATAATAGTCCAGAGAGAGAGAGAGAGAGAGAGAGAGAGAGAGAGAGAGAGAGAGAGAGAGAGAGAGAGAGAGAGAGAGAATTAAGGAAAATAAATTCTACTTCATGAGTCAAATATGTTAAAAAACAAACATGGTGCAGATTTTAAATTTGTCCCACTGATGTTCATTGACTCTGGGAAAAATGCTAAGCAATCAATGAAACCATCTTGTTTGACAGAACTGTGAAAAATTCTTCTCTTGCCAAACCATTAAACCTTCAAACATCTCCAAGAAAAATGTTAATACTCTGACCTCCCTCACCCCACCCCCAAAAGCACACACTCTGCAGGAAATTTCTTTCCCTGATCTTCATTTTGACACTTTAATGATCATTCCATACTACTCAGCATCCGGAAAGAAATGGTTTTCAGTCAGGTCTGAGTACAATGCTTTATCACTAATTCCATTTTCCACTTGGCATCATAAGGAAGGAGAACCTGAAGCTAGTGAAAAACCTTGATTTCAGACACCAAACATAACACTACAATCTTAATTTAAAAAAAAAAAAGGTTATAGGTGGACAGATAATATCATTCACCTCACAACTACATTCCAGTATCAGTGTGATACTAACATGCCACAGTTGAAAACCGGATACATGACAGACCTCCTCTCGCATAATCCCCCCCCCCCCCCCCATTTTTACTAAAGTTTTATTTTACTCAATTCATTAATTAATCCCAAAAAAAAAAAAAATTTTTTTTTTTTTGATTGGGACTATATTATGCACATCACAAAAAAAAAAAGGAGGAAACAAAAGGCATGTTTTAAAATAAAATGACTGACACAACCATATGAAACAACACAAATGAATTTTCTAAAGAGAAAATCTCAAATATTTACTGGGTATTTCAACTACTCAATCCTAGCCATCCACATATTCAGAGAAAAAGTGTTTCAATCACAACAAAGCTGGAGAAAAAGAAAAAAGGAAAGCAAAAACACTTTTGCTCTGGTGCTCATGTATTTTGAACTTCAGTAGTCCTGAGAAAAGATAAAAACTACTCGATCTTCTAAACCCTCTCTCTCTTGCATGCGCACATCGTACACTTTATTTTTCCATTTAAAAAACGAAAATGTTAAGAAAACCTTTCAGATCTAAGGAGATACAGAAAGAAAGAGAAATGGTAAAAGGAAATCATCTATATGAAAGGACAAAAAAGTCACTTTGAGAATTTGGCAGGTTGTATTTCATAAGTTTTCAGACTTCTGTTGCAAAATGCTTAATATGAAAATAAAATAGGTGAATCATAACCTCACCAGTTTCTGTTTTCCCTCCTTTCATTTCATCTGTTTTGCTGTGAGGAAAACATGCTTCCATGAAAACGAGACAACAAAATCCAGATATGAATCAACTTCTTAATAAGCTAAATACACCATCCCCAGATCTCCCAAGTGCCAACACAGCCTACATCATAACCAGTCAGACAATATTATTAAAAAGAAAGAAAAATAGATCCCCTACCCCCAACACACCTACTCACAAAATCTTTCCTTGACAACAAAATGAATTTCCTCCTTGCAGCATGTAAACCCACACAAAAATTCTCTTTCACGCCTCCATATTTGCATCCACTAAAAGAATAGTCATGCGAAACGCACACATCAAATCTGATCGACTGGCGCTGTTTTCTTGTTCAACATGTTATGCAGGATCTGGCGCATGCTGTATCAAGTTTCCTCCCCCATCACTCCACCTAGTCAACAGTTTGGTGCAGAGCTACGAACAGTTTGTCTGCACTGAAACAGCTTTCATAAAACTGATAACCTTTCATCCAAAAGCGTGAAAAAAAGAAAAGCTGAATCTGAGACATTCGTCAATACAGAAAGCAAAGCGTGAATGCAATCAGGGGGTGAAAGGGGGGAAAAGGAAGACAGAATAAGCGTGAAAATCCGGTCACACCTCATTGAAATCTCCCCCTGCCCTCTCCCCTCTTTTATCATCTGGGATTGTCATGGATTTGCATGATTTATGTAGGTTTAATAATTCTAAAATTAATACTTTTTTCACTGCCTCTGCCAACAAATGTTGATTACATAGCACACTGACACTAGCATCACATGTTTCCATTTACAGAGACAATCACGGATAATCATCAATCCAGAATTGGGCATTTAAACTTGTCAACTCATTAAGGAAAAGGAAAGAGAATACTCGTTTACATGGATCATCTGATCTTTTGTCAAGCAATTCAATTTCTACTTACATTCTCTGTACTCTGCAAGCAGTTTTAAAACATTTTCTTTTGTGAAGGAAAGAGTAAGTTTTGGCCACTCCCTCCATGACAAAGAAAGTCAGCAAAAACTTGTTAGCAGATTTACTGAATGGCTGAAATATGATTCTGACCAAGATGAAAAGAATCAAAAAGTTGTTGATGATG
>JADBJO010000945.1:460000-482500 GCA_016801955.1 Conus betulinus
TTCAGCAGTTAGTTTACTTCATTGAAACAAAAAACATAAAGATGAGTGTACATTAGTTTACTTCATCGAAACAAAATATGAAGATGAGTGTGCATTAGTTTACTTCATTGAAACAAAATATAAAGATGAGTGTAAACAAATGCACTGTATCCCTCAGGGGAATAAACAAAGGACAAACAAAACAAACAAACAAAAACTACAGTCTCATATTGCTAAAACTTCTTATCAACACTGACACAAAAAAGCTGGCCTACAAATCAGCTGAGATTGGAGCACAGCAAAGCGCCTGCTATAAAGGAGTTATCAACAAAAGAGAATGCCATGCTATAGGAAAGACCAAAGTGAAAGACAGCGTGAAGCAAGGTCAGAGACCAGACCAACAGCCCCACTGAGGATCTGTCAGGAAAGGCTGGGGGCTGGGGGCTATGACCGGCCTGGGTCACACTCCTCCACCACCACTGCGCTCCACAGGAATCATCGGGGTGCTGCTGCCCTCTCTCTCCGCGTTCAGCTCAGCCGCCATGGCAAACCGTGAGTTGCTAACCGTTCCCTCCTTCAGCGCTCTCATCAACTGACAAGACAGAAACAAAGCTTTCTTTCTTGTTGTTGCCGACACAAATCAACTACTGAAATGACATGACAGGAATCATACATGCGAGATAATGTGAACATCAGGGCGCAGGCATAAATGTTTCATGAACAGAATGTGTGAAGTACATCAACGTCTAAGACTATACACTGCACACAGGTGAGCTTACATAATACATTCCTTTACAGGCACCATACTGCATGAAATGAATTACTGATTACAGTAAATCCTGATAACAGCATGAAAAAAAACACCATTTCACAACCTGTAAGAGAACTGAAAAGAAATGATTTCTTCAATAGCAAAACGCTCTTTTATGGTGGCAAGTCTGATTCATACAGCTGTGTAGTAATCTAAAAAGCAGTTTTATGGTATTTAATATCTAAAATTCCTTTTGCAAAGACAGGTAAGCTTTAGTTTACAACAGATTCTTTTTCCATGTAAACAGACACAGCTGAGGCTGCATGAAACATTTTCTCGAGAGCTATTTAAAATATTCTATTCAACACTGAATCTTACCTTTGAAACAAAAAAGTTATGGCTGATATGTCTGAGGTATAAAACACCTTAAATTGAAAGGATTTTGGTATTAATACATTAAAAATGGACCACTAGTCATGATATAACATTTACAACATTTTGGGAGCACTATTTTTCTCCTTTAATTCTTTAATTTTGATGCATTGCTCCCAATGTGTGAGAAGTAAAATTAGTAATCCTCTTTCGGGAGGGGTTCAGAAGTGGCAACAGCTCCAATCCTGAGAGAGAGAGAGAGAGAGAGAGAGAGAGAGAGAGAGAGAGAGAGAGAGAGAGAGAGAGGATGACAGATGCTGAAAAAAGTTAAACCATGCAAACTATTTAACAAGATTTCTACAGTTCTATCAATAAAACATTCAAGAAATTTTCAAGATCTGACATTGGTTTTCAAGAATCTCTCTCTTTCTCTCCCTCCCAGGATTGGAGCAGTTGCCACTTCTGAACCCTTCCTGAAAGAGGATTACTAATCTGATATTAATGGCTAAGCATAAAGTACAAAGCAAGTCACATGTACAATAAAACATGTCACAAACTAGCTGATAATGATATGACTGTCATAAATGACAGTGCAACTTCACCACAAACACTTACAAATAAACTGACAAATTTCAATCTCTTCATCTGTCTTGCATTACTTTCATTACTATCCCTTTCCTGTATTTCCTTCATTTTTGTGATGAAGAAATAAGAGTGATAACACCACCATGTCAACCACTTTTCCAACACTCCCAAACAAAAATCGCACTTATTGGAATTTTCAAGGCTTTCAAATAGCGGCTTCAAATCTAAAAGACATTCAATAATTTTCAGGACTGTACAAACCCTGTCAAATGTAAAAAAAAAAAAAAAAAAAAAAAAAAAACTGCAATGGCAGCAACACAATGAAAATGCTAGCAATGGAAACATCATGCATGAAACATTCAGCATAAATAACACTGTCAAACTTTAAACAAATCAACAGTAACATATAAACAAAGAAAAAGTGTGTGAACAATCCCAGAATGAAGCCCAGAACAATGGCACTGCATGCCATAAAACAGGTTTTTTCTCTTACAAGTATCCTCATCAGGTTTGGAGGGTGCTGATTATTTTTCATTTTTTTTTTTTTACTCAGAGACGCAATGCCCCTCCTGAACAGCCACGGGTTCCATCTGACTCTCTTCATGATAGTCAGTCATCTTGGCATCAGACACCACACCTGACTCGGGGTTCTCTTCAGCAGTGTTCTTTTCTTCTGCATGGACTTGGATCACCCGGCTTGTGAGAATCTTGGCCAACCGTTTATAGCTTAAGTCCTGCTCCCCAGGGTCTTGGGCAGTTTTTCGCAGAGAGCTCAGGATCTAACAGCAGGTACAAGTTGAGGAATGGATAATCAATGACGACTGGCTTCTCAAACAAACTGGAAATGCTAGTTTTTGCAGTAGAGGTACTTTAGTGGCTTAGACCTTACCGCAGATGAATTGTGGCTTTGCATGTAATCGTTATAAGGATAACACAACATTTGACCCCTTACAATTATAATGTAAAACTACACAATGTTTAACAGTTGTGTCTTTGCTGTCATCTAAAGAAAGCTGTCAGGAATGCTGTCAGGTAGTCAGGACTGAGGTGCAGCAGCCAAACAAGATCTTTCTTGTAATTATTGATTTCTTTGTACCTTTTTTGTGTAGTGGGTAGTTGCTTCCTATGTGCATCTCCAGATTTATGCTGTAAAGTCTGAATACAGCAAAGCAAAATAACTCGAGAAAGAACAGTTCGGGTACACTTTAACATATTCTTTTCCCCAGTAGTCTCCGTGAAAAAAAAACAAACAAACAAACAAAAAAAAAAACAGACGAAAAGGAAGAAGAAGAAGACGAAGAAGAAGAAGAAGAGAAGAAAAAAAAGAAGAAAGAAGAATATAAGTATCATGAAACAAATCCTGACACTACAGCAGTTTGTTTTCTTCAAAGCAGAGATTGGGCAGGAGTGATGAAATAAGGCCCAAGGAATCCACAACAGGACTTCTGTTTTACACAAAGAAGCATTTTTTTTTTTTTTTTCCCCAAGACATTATGATGCCTTACTTAACAGTAGATTCACACACAAATATGAATGTTTATTGTTAACAATACTCATTTTTCAAGAAGGGTGATTATTATTCTTACAACATGCACCCACTCTTCACTACATTCTAAGCAACTAATGCTTCTTCTTTTCATGCAGACTACAGATACCGATAGTTCTTCTTTTCATGCAGACTACAGACACTGATACTTCTTCTTTTCATGCAGACTACAGATACTGACAGTTCTTCTTTTCATGCAGACTACAGATAGTGCCCAAGGCACAATTACAGATGAAAATTCATACAAACTACAGAGTGTCTACAGCACAATAACAGGTAAAAAGAGCATCAATCTTGGGTAGTTTCTGCCGTCAACAGGTGCATCCTAAGCACACACACACACACACACACACACACACACACACACACACACACACACACACACACACACACACACACATATATACACACACACACACACACATACATACACACACTCACATACAGATCATCTCACTCCTGGTCAACATTAATCTATCATGTCAAAAAGCAGCTGAGAAATGTTTTGTATGCAGGTCCTCATATAAAACAATGTTTACAAACACCCGGGTATGACAAAACAACAATAGATAAAAAAAAAAGAACATAAACGCAAAGAACAGTCAAAAAAAAGACAAGAAAGAGAGAAGATGATGGACAAATGCATGCACACACTTACAAGAAAAAAGAGAGTCAGCGACAGACAAGACTGACAGAACACCAACCTGCAGAAACTCGCCCAAGTCCACCTGAGCATTACGATTGAGATCCACTTCATTTAAAATGTCATGTAGCTGGTTTTCCGATACTTTTTCTCCAATTTTCTGAAAGCATACGCACAAGTAATACTTAGGATTTTTCATTAGAAGTTTATGTTCACACATAGATTTTGAAATCATGCACACATGTATGCATGCATACAAAAACACACACTACACACACATACATGCATACACATACACGCATACACACAGAGAGGCACAGTGTTCAAGTACAAATGTCTTTTCCTTTCACAAGTCATGTCATATGTGCTCTCCCAGCCACTCCTCGAAAGGGGGAGAAAAAAGTCAACCCAAAACACATATTGGAACCTGGAAATTTTTGTGCCATGTGTGTGTGTGTGTGCAATGTTGACAAGCATTAAATGTTTTATAGACTCCAAACAAATGGAAAAAGTTCAAAATTCTATTACTTTTACTTGCCAATTTTCAGAAATTTTCATGACAGCAAATTAGCTACTTTTCATATAAAAAATGTAGTCCTATTGTCATTAAAATGGCTGTTTCAGTGATGCAGGTAACAGGTTCAATGTTTACTTGATTCTTGCATTTCATGATTTTCTAATCCTAGAAAGCTATTTTCAAGAATTCCCTGACTGTCCGCCATTTTCATTACCTGTATGGACACTGGTTTAGACCTCTCTGCAGAATGAGCTCATTTATGCTCTTGATGGAGCTTAAAAGATATCAATCCATGACTTGGAATTGCATTCTAATTGTGTCTGGAGAAACACAAAGACACAATCAACTGAAAATGTTTCAAATCACAAACCATCAGTTCCGTAACAATTAATTCCTACAATCTATAGCGCACCTGAAGAAAAGTTCTCTTATACCCTGCTTCTAGCTTCCCTAAAATTCCCAAGTGGACCTTGATATCTTTAATAACAGAGTAAAATATCTCATTTCCTTCATACTTTCAATTTTGCGAATTCTCAGCCACATCATTCCTTCATAACCAAATTCTCTCCCTTAGATAAAAGCAACATTTCAGTCGCAGTTTCAGCAAATCCATAGCCATAGGAGCCAACAATATCTCTGGGTGTCATGACGTGTTGAGTGGCGTTCCTGGTGTTCAATGGTGTGTGCTCTGACAGGACACATGCAGGATACCACAGCTCTCTCTCCCCTCTCCTGTGCTAACCTTAAAATAACTCCTGAGATCATTGATGGTGATGAATCCTTTGTCCTGAAGGTCCAGAGCCTTGAAGCGCTTGACATACTGGTTGATCTCATCTTTGGTGAAGTTGAGGTGGACATCTGCTGTCCTCTTGATGTCCAGACCCATCTCCCGCCTCAGGAACAGGTCTGCATGCTCCATTTCCTCCTGTAGGTCATATGGCCTGTTATAAAGTCTGGTTATCATGCTAGATGGAAAATATGCTACACAGATGATCACAGTGTAATGTTTTTCCAGTCTGATATATTGAGTATGAACTATAATAACACTAAAGGCAAACACAGACACAGACACACTCAAAATATATGCAAACTACTAAGTATAATCAGGTATAAATCTGATGATGCAATTCCACCATAAGCAATAGTTAATCACTTAATGCTTTGTTTGTTGAGTAATGCCCTTTTTTCTGTTGATCAGAGAGAAGAAATCCACAGCCTCTGTCACTCTACCTTCTTCAATGACCTTTATTTTATGGGTAAAAGCTTGATTGTCAAGAAATGAGGCTGAAATCACAAAACTGTCTTAACAGGTTGCCTTCTACTACTTTCATTAAAGATGGAAGGACCCTAATTTTTCAGAACAAAGTGAGTAAACAAGACAATCTTTTTGTGGGATGTGTACTTGTAAGCTGCAGTGATCCCATCCTTAATGGTCCAGGCAATTTCACTATCAGAGAGTTTGAAATTGTCTGCCGCACACTCACACTCACACACTCACACTCACACACACACACACACACACACACACACACACACACACACACACACACACACAGATTCTCATCTGTAACAGTGAAAAATAAAATGAGTACAAAGCATATTCAGAACATTTTTATGCAGAAAGAATGCCTTCAAAAGTTATGATGTAATGATTCAGTAAAAAGAAAAAACCCCTAAACCAAAACAAACAACACCACCCCCCCCCACCCCTAAACAAAGCACTACATCATCAAAAGGGTACAAAAACTCTGACCCCCTTTCTCTGCTCGTCCCAGCCCAGTTCCTGCCCCATGATCTCCACAATGCGGGGTAAAGCCTCTCGGGCAGCGTACACATTGGTGAAAGCCAAGCGTGTGCGACGAGCCAACACATCAATAGCTCGACAGGCATACTCCCTCATGGCATACTTCACCTGGTCAAAAGAATTAAAACTCATTTTTAAAAGGAATGATTATACTGGCAATGTAATATAATTTCATGAAAAAAACAACAAAAAAAAAAACACCACCACCACCCATTCTTATCAGAAATTAAAAAAAAAAGCCAATTAGCTTTTCTTTTGACAGGTAACATCATGGGGCACAAATCCCTTTTTCATTCTCTCTGTCTCGTTTTCCAGCATTTATCACTTCTACTTATTTAGAGACAACACATGTGTGGCTATAGGATCTGGTACAGGGCAGAAGACCAAATGAAGATAAATATGGGACTATGCTAAATCTCATCCTTCTCTCTTATCTCTTTTGATATGGTGACCTTACCATGGGCCTCAATTCAACCCATGTCAACAAACTCCTGTCAACTCATTGGTTACATTAACAACTCATTGGTTACATTAACGCCCTAGCCTGCACCTGATCCTTGGCGCACTTGAAAACTCATGTCGGCCCGCACCTGACCAGGGGTCAGGCATCGACCTTGTTTCATATCAAACACATCAAACCCCTAACCCATACATAAATGGCAGGTACAGGTGGAGTACTCTGAAGTTATTATCTTTGTTTTCATGTGCTGGTTCGAATGAGCAATGTTTGAATGATTTGATGACCCCACAGTACCATGAGCCAGTGAAGTAATGTTAGAGAGGTGAGTATCAGGCGAAATCTCGGGGGATGATCTAATCAATTAACTCAAAAACCATACATGCAAAAGCAATATAAACATACATTGTTGCAGAAAACATGTTTGACAACAACACTGCCAAGTTTTATTTGCATGTGATCAAAAATGTTGTAAAACAACCTGTGTGAATAAGAAATGTTCACAAAGGGATGAGAATCTTTAGTTCCCATTTATCAAGACACCATGTGTCACTGGATACTGAACCACAACTTAAATTTACTATTTTATTTAGAATTCACATTTCTGACGCCAAGATACAACAGGCCGGAAAGGTTACATATCCAATCACTGTGTCAGAGTTGAAAGGATTTAAGCAGAGTTCTGACAGCAATAATTTTATAAGTCTAATTTACTTTGCAGTTCAGCTTCTTTTTTTATTATTTGAAAAATAATGATTGTTCTCTTTTATTTTGAGAAAAGAAAAACAAAATGACCACTATACTCATTTTTGCTCCTATTTAATCAACATCATAGAAAGGACAATTGGCCAGTGTGACTCACTTGCCCCACATGTCAAAACTTTCTCACTAGAACAAATCCCAATGGCATGAGGGAGGGTGTAAAACAGCATAAACCAGCACTGTACAACCTGTAGTTCATGTCATCAATTGCTTTATCATTAAAAAGTCTGGCTAAAAACCTTAATTACAGATTTATGGCCTTTACTATTTGGTGACATTTTCATGCATAGGATAGCTGGCAAGGTGTGATTAACATTCATAATTCTGTAAAATTTTTGTTCTGCTAGCCCTTGTAACTGCTAAGAAAAGCCAGCTTAAAGTTTACCATTGACACGCACACATACACACAGCAAGAAAAGATGCATACAAACACATACAAAAAACTGGGTCTTCAGGGAGACTCACTTTGTTTTGTAAGCATCTGTCAAAAATGAAACGTTTTTTTTATAATTCTCATTGGCAGTCCTGAACTTCTAAAAAGCATGCATTCTAAGCACTCCTGTACATATTCTTTCCTCTTCTAATATCTTTTACTCTGATGTAAGCATGTACACATAATTCAAATTATGAGTGTGCAAGTAAATACGATTCAAATTATGAATGTTAGCTTTACACATCTGTAGTACATACACTGCTCCTTTTGAAAGAAAAAAAAACCAATCAACTAACCAAAAACCCCTATTACACATTAAAGTCAGATGGCATAGTGTGATATTGGGCACACAAACATCACAACACACTGATTTATGTTTGGTTCAATGAAGGCCAGGACTGACCTCCCCTTCAATGTAGGCATACTCCTCGTGCAGCCTCTTGCCAAGGACGGGCCAGCGTTTCCCTGTCAGGTTGCACATCTTGGCCACCTTGAACGCCTTGTCTCCATATGTGTTGGCCAGATGCTGGGCCACCTGTACAGCATAAACAGCGCACAAAGTGAAATCACTTTTGAACGTGTGTGGTTTTAAAAAATTTTTTTGCTATTTATAATGAATTGTGAAATAAGTAGTGATGTCTCTAGCTTAGCTCAGTCAAGGTTTCTTAGGGCTTTGCTATAAAAGAAAGGGTCAGTAATCTAAAGCAAACAACAAAACCTGACCTAGGACATGTTGCCTCACCGTAGCACCTAGTGGTGAGGGAGGAGTGGGTGGGGGAGAGGGAAGAAAGGGAAAAATAAACAACAAAAACTAGTCTGGCACCCGCTTATATGGAACCATCTGTAAAGCTTACAATTACACGTTCAAGTCAGTTTAGGAAATCACCGGATAAGAGCCCCCCCCCCCCCCCCCCCCCCTCCCCATCTCCTGTCTCTGCTCATGAGATACTCTTGTTAGATACCATTTTCAGTTCGACAGTTGCAGTATAGGTTCAGTTTAGCAGCAGCAGTCCCACCATCACCACTCCTCCCCCATTCCGTCTTCTCATGAAATAATTTGAATCGAAAAGGCCCATCAATTTCAAAAATGAACTCTACATTTGCATCAGCACTTGATGTGTTCTCTCCTGATACTGTCTTCAAACTGAAGTATTCAAAACCTTTTTGTCTTTCCTGCAACCATGTACATGGCTGTTGGTTTTTTTTTTCTTTTTTTTTTTTTTCTTTATGCATGACCATGCCATCACACTCAGGGGCAACTTATTGGAACAATATCGCCAAATACAGACAGGTAGAAAGGTCCTCTTTTCAAACACCACAGGCTCTCTCCAAGCCCCCCACCTGGTTTTCCACACCAAAGTCCTGCACCAGACGAATGAAGAGTGTAGGGGACCAGCCGTGTGCTCCGTCCAGCAGCAAACCCTGAGTGCAGCACTGAGTAGCATGGTCAAACTTGAACTCTTTGATGGCACGGTCCACTGTCTCCTCTGCCATGCTCCGATATGTGGTCCATTTGCCACCTGCAACCATGAAAGTCATGCAATAAGTTTCCTGACATCCGTCTGAAATAAGAAGAAAGCTGAGGGGAGAAAGCAGAAGGGTAGAATCAGAAGGAACAGCAGCTAAAAAGATTGACATTGCTGAAAAAGTATTAGTTACTGTTGTATAGATGTGTAGGTGATAAGAAATTGCCCAAACCAATCTCCCCTAAATTATTTGAAACCAGCTCTCAGACAATCAGATATCACAGTGCGATAGAAAAACAGACAGACGTTGAGACTGACAGAAAAACAAAGACAGAGAGTATGTCTATCAGAGAAAAAGAAACAAAGGGAGTAGGAGGTGGAGGAGAAAGTAAATACTTTATAGCTAATGTACTACAAAACCAACAGAACTGAATATTACTAAATCAAAAATTCCAAAGATCAACAAAATGTCAGTATGCCCATAATCCAGGCCTCCATCTGACCTGCAATAGTGATGAGCTTGTTGTCAGACACTTCGATGATGTGGTTCCTGGCAATGGACTGAGTGTTTGCCTTGTTTGGGTCAGAGACCAAAGGACGGATTCCACTCCAGGCCGACAGAACGTCCCCACGCCGGACTGAAAGCACATAAAGGCCGTGAAAATATAATCAAAATGCCTTTTATGACATTTTAAACATTAGACTCACAAGACAAGTTGATAAATCATGAAACAAGAGTACTATACACACTGCAGGGAGAGTATGAAATACTGTCTTCAACACACAAACATTTCAGCTTTTTATTCTAAAAAGAAACCACTAAAATGAGCGAGAGTATTGTGCTGTTTTCTATTTTCTTTCATAACTAAAGTGACAAAAGAACAAATCCCTTGCCCTGGGCCTTTGCAAACGTGTTTCAACCAATGTGGAAAATGTCAACTTGTAGTCATGACACTTTAGAAATTTCATCACAAGGGTTCTGAGATCTTGAACAAAAACTTCCCTATCTGGACTAACAGAAACCTCTGGTTAAAAAAGTATAGTATACAAATACAATCAATTTTTACACCATTTTCATGTAGACACATTTTCCTAAACTGAGATTTTCTTTTCTGATATGTGAAAAAATTGCCTCTGGAGAGTTCTTTTTCTACAGACATTTCACTCCTAGTTGCAGATCTCACCATAATTTACCAGTCATTGTATTGAGAACTGTGTTTCAAATGCTTCTTGGTTTGCAGTCTCTCTGACTTGTGGTGTTAAGATACTCAGGATTCAAAATTAATGCAAATAGCTGTAAAATTTTCTTCAACTTGAGGCACATTTTTTTTTCAAAACAATTTCCCCTCTTTTTTCTTTTTTTTCTTACTTGTTTTGAGTTGAGCTCCAAGAGATCAATAGTTTTAATAGCAGAAACCATATGCAGTCTGGTAATACCTTGTGTTTTTTTTTGTTCTTAGTTGCTAAAATAGCCAGACAATTAAGATTTTTTTTTCCTACATAGAGCATCCTGATCACTATATTGCTTTTGGAATCTTAGATCTATGTGATTGATTAGAAAACCTAGTGTACTGACCTTCCACATCAGGACTAAGGTAGTTTCTGATTTCCTTCAGAATGAACTGAATCTCATCTTCCGTGGGCTGGGGGTAATCGTTACAGCACAAGGGCTGTCTGTTGTGCCTGTAAACCATTAGCAACATACCAGTCATCATCAAGACAGAACAAAAGGGAAGGTGGAAATGACAACAAATTATCTTCAAAACTACACCGAGACAGTACCGAAAACTAAATGGATGAAAATTTTAATGAAAAGATTTGCTTCCAATTTTCTACTAATTTAACCAGCCTTTCATGATAAGTGTAATACAAAATTTATGTATATACAGATGTGGTTAAATCCCTGCCAGAACTTTAAAATTTATTTCAGTATGATTGTTATCCAAAGTGTCCATCAAAAAACAAAAAAAAAAACAAACGAACAAAAATATATACAAAAACCTACTCATATTTACAGGTTGATGAAATCATTTTCATATGGAGAAATGAAAAAAAAAAAAAAAAAAAATCTACAAGTTATTTAAACTTTTTCTGTTAACTTATGCAAAGAAATACAAATGTCAAAAATGCCACAGAAATTGTACCCAAATAAAAGTAAAAACAATGTGATAACAACACTTAGAGTGGCACATGAATCTGGAAAAGTGTTGTAGAAAGTTTCTACAAACCTGCCACAGTCACTTTATGCCATGGCAAGAAGAATATAACACGGCCATCACTGGTAGATGGATCCAGTAAACCCATATTTTCTGGACTGCGAAAAAAGAAAAAAAAACAACAACATGGGATCCATCAAGTTGTTCACTGATCAACTGACTGAAAGGGCAATGGCTAGTACTGCTGAACATCACTGAAAATTCAGCTGAATGAACACCATCTTATCACAGACAACATACATGATACAGTCCAATACTTACAAGGATTACAGTTATACCATCATGACACTTACAATAACCATAAATGTGAACTATACAAAACAGTGTAACAAACTAAATGTTGGTATACCTTAGGAATATCCCTTTTTCTTTACTGATGCATCCCTCCCCTCCCTATTCCAAATATTTTGACTATCTACAGATGATCATTGTCATATATGTCTATCTACAAATGTTAAATCCTCTGAGGTAATAGATTTTCACCAGTATTTGTTTACAACCATAGGCAACACAGGCCTTACTACAGATGCTACAGAAGAGAGGCAAAAATGTCGAGGCAAAGTCCAAGTGTACCCATGATCTCAGAAGACCAAGGAATGTGGCCACATTGCTCCTATAAAAACAAACGAGCATCCATAAATGACATACTATAAAAAGGACTTTTTTTTCCCATTACCTGTAGTAGTCAGGCAACACAACATGAACCCCAGAGCTGGGCTGACAGATCTGCTTGATCTCCTTGTTGGCCATGGTGCGGATACGGTCTGTGTAAGGCCCCGTAGCGTTGATGACGCACTTGGCCTTTATGTCCCACTCTTTGCCTGTTATTCGGTCTCGAACCCGGGCCCCAGTTACCCGCTCCTTCCCTCTTTCATCTGTTGACTTCAAGACATGGACCACTTCTGTGTAGTTTGCCACAGATGCCCCATAGCGCACAGCTGTTACTGCCAGTGCCACATTCATGCGAGCATCATCCTGCTGACCTGGTGCAACAACATGTTTGACGGTAAGGTGAAGGACACCATGATCTTCATCCATGGAAAGACACATGACTCCTAGCTTTAAACAACAGAACCAACTTTATTCTTGGGAAAAGAGAGTTTAAACCATGAAACCTACCAACAGACTCATCAACAGTCTTAAAGTATCCACTGGATGAAAAGCACACCAATCAAGGTGTGTCCATCAACAGGTACTTTCACAGCCATGCTTTTTAAGAAGTGCAACAATAGAGAAGCAAATGAACAAACATAAAAAATTTAAGCGGCACTTTTTTAAACTCTGTATCAAAGTTTAAAAGCATGGCTAAAAAAAAAGTAATTTCAGCCAATGGTAGGGTAGTCTGAATTCTTCATGTGTTGCTATAACCATAGATTTTAAACAGCTGAAGGTGTCTGGTTGTAACCGTTCATTTTGAGAGCACGCAGCCATATCATACCTGGACAGACCCCATCCTCTAGTCAATGATCTTCCATTTCAACCCCAAATCCTCTTTTAAGCAGTGACAAAGACAAGTCTCAACATGCCTGAATCAGAAACAAACCATCCAAAAGCTTTACAGTGGTTTAAAAAAAAAAAGACCTTGTAGAACAAGCTACCCTACGATCAAGTGGTGATGTAAAGACTAAACATGGAAGAAAGATTCCCGCAAGTGTATTCAAAGACAGTAGGTAAAAAAAATGATCTTCTTGAGCTGTTCAACTCGCTCTGTGCAAAGTAATATGGAGAGGAATGTTATCAGTTAAGTAAATGATCATGTCAGATCATACAGAATAAAAGCATGTAAGCTGGAATGAAACAAAAACATTTCCTTTTCTTATTTTCATTCTGCTTATTTCATTTTCTTTTATTTCAGCTGAGCTGTGACCTCATCATGAGAGAGACAACTCAGGGATGGGTCTGACCACATGAAGTTTGAACATCCTTCCCAAGCACAGCCATGCTTTTTAAGTGATGCCAATGAAACCAGATGGCTAGACACAGAAGGCAAACACGCCAATTTACCATCATAGTAGACGAGAGCACCCACAAGCTTGTCTTTCTTGAGCATGGGGAAGAGGTCTAAGGCTTTGCCTTTGGACAGAAAATAAGAAGGTTGGAGGACCTGCCGGCCAGACACCACATCGTACAGCTTGATTCCTGCCCAGTAATATGGTATCTGCCACCATCTGCAAAACAATTATCCAGATTAGAACAAAAAAATGCACATACCGATCCATTAAATGTTCGTAGTAACACTGAATACAATCCATTAAATGTTCATAGTAACACTGAATACAATCCATTAAGTGTTCACAGTAACACTGAATACAAGACACAATACAAAAAGAGAATGAACAAAACAGACTAACAGAAGTAAATTGAAGCACGAGTCTGTAACAAGACTAGATAACTGAGTAAGCACTGAACATGACGCTTTCTTGTTTATGCCACTGTCTGCGGGAACATACGCAGTTCTATAGTGCCCTATCTCACTTCTTATTTTGTGCATATAAAATATGATTTAACTGTGGCAACAATCATTAAATAAGACCACCAATAGGAACAGTCAATGTCTTTCTTGGCATCAGGTTAGATTGTATTTAATAACGCTGAGGCAGGTATTCATTATGTTTTGTCCTGTCTGAGTAGCATGTCCAAAACCAAAAGGCATTTGTCCAGTGTACAATATTGTTTTTGCATGTTTTCTCTGCGATAGGTACGGTGTAATGATGCAAATGAACATTTATGAAAAGAGAGTAAAGTACCTTTATAAGGTAACATCAGGTTTTGTTCTTGGCACATTCATTTTACTGACTGAGCCTGAGTAAGCACGAGGTTGCGGACACTCACCTGCACTGTGCTTTGGACTTGTACATGAAGGGAAGGCCGTGCCACATAGAAAAAAAAAAAAAAACAAAAAAAAAAAAACAAAACAAAAAAAAAACAAAGGGAGATAATTTGGTATCTACAGGGTATACTCACTTGTAGACAGGGAGCATAATGGGCAAGGGGGTGGCAAGGTGTGGAGCAATGTTCAACAGGTTGGCTCTCTCCGTCAAAGCTTCCTTCACCATCCGGTACTGCAGACAGACATCACCAACTATGTACACACATTCACTGACTTAAATGCTGAAATGAAGATGATACAAATACAAAACAGAGCAAAACTGGCTTTATAAGCACAAATTATTAACACAAACTAATCTTTTTCTTTTCTTTCTTTCTTTTTTTTACAATCAAATATGTTTCTTTTCCAATAATCCCAAATCAAGTGGTTAACCAAAACAATGAAATCCTATGTTTTACACTGCCAATCTCACTCTTTTTGGACTCACGGACATAATGTTTAAAAAAAAAAAAGAAAAGAAAAAAAAAAGCCAGTGAACCTACTTGTTCCATGTCCAGGTTGAAGACAGCTTTCTGCAGGTAGCGCACCCCTCCGTGGATCAGTTTGGTGCTGCGACTGCTGGTGCCAGAGGAAAAGTCAAACTTCTCCACCAGGCCTGTCTTCAGCCCTGGACAACAGACACAAATGCATCAAACTATTGTGTCATTTGTCTGGGGGGAAGCAGGGATCATTCATTGCCATTCTGAATTAGCTGATAACATTTTCTGGAAAGTAGGTCTGGCTGACAATCAATCATTTTCCTGGCAATGCATTATGTTTTCCTCAGTCAGTGGCTTCGTGGTCATGCCAGTCAATCTGTCAAGAAAGAAGTGAGGTTACTATTTCATGAGAGATCCATTTTATGGCATGTCTGAGCAAAAATGCAATCTCGTAGCGCTGCCTCCATCCCATTCCCACACAGTGGTTAACTAAAACAATGAAATCCTATGCTTTACACTGCCAATCTCACTTCTTTCCATATAGTTCATTGCACATATCCAGCAAGGAGGCTGCCTGGCTTTTTGAGCTCCCGTTTAACTTATTTTTAAATCTTTTACATCTTTTATATCTTTTATTCATACGAGTTACTGGGAATTTTAAAAGCCAACACTGTCAGGTGCTGGTAGTTTAATGCTAAATTTTATTTTTTTAAAAACGAAATGTGTTTAAAGCTTTCAGGTAAGGTGTTCTGTTTCATTCCGCTTTTCAAGATGGCTACCAGCGTGTTGTTCTTTGGTTTTGTTAAAAGTTTTCTACTTTTTCTTGCTGTTTACATATGTGATAGGAACACCGGTATCCCTAGCAATCAGTTTAATTTTGAAATTTTAGATGTAGATGTAGACGCCTTTAGTCCTATTTTTGCAGGTTATAAAACTTTGTGCAACTTGAACCATGTTAGCCTCCTGAGTACACCTGTGCCTAGCAATGTTCTCACGTCAATTACTAGGCCCAGATTTGAACCTCTGATTTCAATTAATATCAGGAACACTACAGTGGTAAGGAATTGTTTTAATAAAAGAGTTAGACATAGAGGAGTTAAATCATGGCTCTTAAGCCTTATCCTACTATCGGGAGACATTGAGCTCAATCCTGGTCCGTCTGCAAAAGTAAAATATCCATGCGGAGTCTGCAATTTGTAAGTCACATGGAAACATAAAGCAGTTGTCTCTGACATTTGCAATACATGGTATTACACCAAATGTATGTTATCAAACTCAGCAGTTTATGAAGCAATATGCAGTAGTGATATATCCTGGATGTGTTTTACCTTGAAGATTCTATTGAAGATTGCAGCTCAGAAAGCAACCGTTTTGATCCCAATCTCACCAGACCGATCCCCAAAAGATAACTTGAAATTCTGTCCTAAGTTTGCATCCACCCCTGATTCTAAAACTGATAAAACCCTAAATCATAAAGTGCAACCGAACTCCAAATCATCAAAAGAAAAAGATAAACTTAAATGCATAGTCGTAAACTTTCAATCACTTGTCAAGAAAAAGGAAGAACTCAGTAATTTAGTCACCGATAAAAACATTGATGTTGTAATTGGAACAGAAACTTGGTTAGAAACTGGAACATCCAGCAATGAGCTTCTAACGGAGGATTTTGATATTTATAGAAAGGACAGACTCGAAAAAAAAAGAGGTGGGGGAGTCTTGATTGCCATTCGGAAGAACTTAGCCAGTGAGTTTTTATATCAAGGCAAAAATAGTGACAGCTTATTTTGTAGGATTAATTTTAAGAATAAGAGACCTGTCATTGTTGGATAAGTATACAGACCTCCAGACTCAGATGAAAATATATGTTCGTCTATTTGCAGAGATATTTCTGATTTTTTTTTTACCAATAAGAAGGCGATATTATGGATTGGTGGAGACTTCAACTTACCCGATATTGATTGGCGTGAAGATGCCATACTTGGTAATCAATACAATAAAAACATTAATTCTCAGTTTTTTGATACCACCAAAGACCTTGGATTAGTGCAGTCAGTTGAAATACCAACATGTGGCAATGCATTCCTGGATTTATTTTTCACCAATTGTCCAGGCGCTCTAGGCAATCAGGAATTAACTGCAGGCCTGGGCGATCATGATATAATTCTCTTAGAGAGCAACTTTCAACCCTTCTGAAGAAAACCCCCTAAACATACCATCAGACTCTGGAACCAAGCAGACTTACCAAAATTACCCAGGGACACTCATGATTTCAGTTGTCTTTTTTTGAGGTCTCATAGTGTTAAAGATAATGTCAATGACCTTTGGAAGCGTATAAAAACTGACTTTGGATTTTATTATGGATGACAACATACTTACTAATGATAACTTCAAGCAAGAACCACCAGTCATGGATTAATACAAAAACTAAACGTTTGTTGAGAAGGAAACATCAGTTTTTTAAGAAATTGAAACTACACCCTTATTCAGAAAAATTACTGACTAGGTATAAACATATTAGAGATGGTGTCAGAGAGAATGTAGGCTTGCTAACTCCAATTATGTTAATTCGGTGATTTCAGAAGGTGAACATCAAAACAAGAAATATGGTCTTACATAAGGAGTAACAGACAGGACAACACTGGGATTCCAGACCTGAGAAACAACCAGAATAACCTAGTACAGGACCCCGAAGGAAAAGCAAATCTACTAAACAATCAGTTTTGTTTGGTTTTTCTCAAATCCCAAGCCTTTAATTAACATTAAACTAAAGGATGATGATGATAAACTCCCTGAAATACAAAATATTAAAGTAAGCAAAGCAGGAGTATTTAAGTTACTGACCAACATCGATGATGAAAACAAAGCTACTGGTCCTGATGGCATTCCTGGCAAGCTCTTAAAATTATGTGCCAATGAATTGACTGACATATACCAACTACTTTACCAAGCTTCACTAGACCAGGGGAGTAATACCTGATGAGTGGCGAGATGCTAGCATTGTCCCTTTATTCAAAAAGGGTGACAAAACAAAAGCAGAGAACTATAGACCAGTATCTCTTACATCCATATCAGCAAAACTACTTGAACACATAATATATAGTAACATAATGGACTATCTTGACAAACATGACTTCTTAAATAACGCCCAGCATGGTTTTAGACAGCGAAGGAGTTGTGAGACTCAACTTAACAACTCTCAATTATTTTATTAACTGTCTTAACAACCGACAGCAAATAGATGCAATTTTATTAGACTTTTCTAAAGCCTTTGATAAGGTTGACCATGAGGGCTTGCTGCTTAAATTAGAACACAATGGCATTGGAGGTTCTTTGCTAAAATGGTCCAGATCATTCCTTGTTGGGAGAACGCAAAAAGTTGTTGTGGAAGGGTCGTCATCCCATTGTAAACCAGTCTTGTCAGGTGTACCACAGGGAACTGTTCTGGGGCCCTTGCTTTTCTTAATTTATATAATGATATAAGTAGAAATCTCTCTCCTGGAACTCTATAAGACTTTTTGCAGGTGACAGCTTAGTATATAGAACAATCAGAAGCAAGAATGATACACACATTCTACAAGAAGATCTAAACAGTTTTAAAAGAGAGGGAAAGAACTTGGAAAATGGAATTTCATCCCCAGAAGAGCAAGTGTTGCATATATGTAATAAACGCTCACCAACTAGATCAGAATATTCTATTCACAATACTATTCTTAAAGAAGCCAATGCTGCAAAAAATATCTAGGCGTGATTATAGATAGTTGTCTCAAATGGAAAGAACATTACAATTTAGTATGTAAGAAAGCAAATAACATCTTAGCTTTCTTATACAGGAATATCAACGACTGCCCCCAAAAGGTTAAAGACGACTGTTACAAAACACTGTTTAGACCAGTACTGGAATATGGTTGCTCAGTCTGGGATCCTTACCATCGAAAGGACATTGATAACCTTGAAAAGATTCAGGAGAGCAGCACAGTTCGTAACAGGGAACCATATCAGAGAAAAGGGGAATACTAGGAAGAACATGAGGAAATTAGAATGGAAACCCTTAGAAGAGAGAAGAGCTTTTATCAAACTTAATATCTTCTTCAAAGGCAGACCTAAACTAATTGATATACCAATGGAACAACTAGTATTGAATAAAAGTAGCACCAGGAATGGTGGTCAATCTTATGCCATACCTGCATCAAACATTGACAGCCCTACATTTCTTTTTATCCTAGTTCTGTATGGCTGTGGAACTCACTGCCAGGTGCCATCAAGACTGCCACAAATGCAGTCTCATTCAAGAATCAAATTGATACGACAGTCTTCAGATCTGCATATTGACTGATTTTTCTATTTTAACCTGCCCAGAATCTGGCCATTGCTTTTAACTTTTTGAACCAACAGGCTGAGTCACACTTTATTTTTATTTTATTTCATTTTATTTTACTTTTTAATATGTGTGCTGGTGACCTACTCGTTTTGAGTGAACCAGTATTTTAGGAAGAAGAAGAAGAAGATGCAATTACTAAAACACTGTATCATCAAAACATCGTTCATTTCAAACAGTGGTAAAAAAAATCATACACACACACACACACATATATACTTATATCTCTCTCTATATATACACATACATATATACATATCTATATATCTGTATCTATCCGTATGTATATATATGCATGTGTGTGTGTGTGTGTGTGTGTGTGTGTGTGTGTGTGTGTGTGTGTGTGTGTGTGTGTGTGTGAATATAGATGTTGTTTTAGTGTTTGATATCAGGGGCTCTGTTACTGCTAAATGGTAAATATGCCGATGTCTCTCAGACTATAGCCAATGGTCATGATGACTTCTGAGCTTCAGATTGTGTTGAGATATCATGGGTCAAATGATCCATTGCTGATGGAAATGCAGGACTCTTTTTGTATCTGTTACCTCTGACTGTATTAAATGCTGACAGTGATTCATCACAACCGTCAGACATGGACCACCTGGTCAAAATCAAACACACCACTTCAAAATTCTTTTTATCCCTAATGATGGGGGTGCAAAAGCCCCCTGAAGCTCCAAGACCATAACGACCCCCAGAGAGCAGCATACAACCGACCTCTGGTGACGGCATCCAGGGCGACCCCACAACCGGTGGCTCCTCCCCCGATGACCAGGATGTCAAACTCTTCCTCCTGCAGGCTAGTCTGGATCTCCTGGCGGGTGGGCAAGGGGTTGTACATGTGCTTCTGCTGGTCTGCAAAGGCCATCACACTGCCTGGTCTGGAAATAGGAAAAAAAAAAAAATCAAATAGCAGAATGGATAGCAGGTATGCAAAGCATGTTTTGTATTCACTCATAATCCAGTAAGTGCAATCTGTAGGATATTGTCAAAGGTTTGATCACTCATCATCTCATTTTCATTTGGTTTTTTTTTTATAGACTGAATTGAAAGTCTGAGGTGTTCATCAAGTTTGTAAACAAACATGCTTACATTAAGATTTCTACTATATCTTCAGACCTGGCATTACGTCGTGTAAAAAGGATTTAAGTCAAAACCAAAATACACAATTTTTAGGGTAGGGAGATTTTAAAGTCCTTAAAACAATCTACCTACCAACCAACCAACAAAAATCACATACAAAAAAAAAAACAACAACAACAACAACAAAAAACAAAGAAAATATTAATGCCCAACTTTTTCATGGTAGTTGTGCTGGGAGAAAATTCCTCCATTGCTTTTCCCGATAGGATTCAACAACACAAAACACCAGCTACATCCATCCATTTCTTCTTGAATTAACTGTCCTGGAGTGTTTTAAGGTACTTTTTGGACAAAACCAAGCAATCCACTCTTCAGTGGCTAATAGTTGTGCATGAGTGACTTGATGTCCAAGAGCATCCATATAGCTCACATTAATAGGCAAAGTTTGATGGTCTATCTTCTGTAACCCATGTTCTGGAACATATGAAATCTCTTTATCATAGCTTAATTTTTTCCTTCTAATTATCTTATCCCATCTGACTACAGGACCCATGTCAGAGTTGTTGTGTGAGGCTAACAATAATACCATTAGAGTGGTTTTACACAGGAACATCTTAAAACCAATCAAACAAACAAACAACAACAACAAAAAAAAACACTACCACCACCACCACCACCACCACCATCAAGAAATGAAGAAAAGAAAAGAAAAGAAAAGAAAAAGACAAAAGAAAACCCATCCTCTGGACATCGCTAATGTTCAATCTCAAAATTACATCGTCATAGCTGCAAAGCATCCCCCCAAAATACAGATACCTTCAGAAGTGGGTTAAAAACCGTCACATTTGCAAAATTAACATGGAGCAAAGAAGATTAAGAACTGGGAGGAATATCTGGTACATGTACAAAGAGAAACAACGACAATTAAGCAAACAACTCTGTAAAGGAATGAGTTTTAAACTGGGATGGTCTTCATTCTAAGGCATCACTGTCTCATAATGTTCAGACACAGAGCCTCCCACCTGAATACTGTGTGCCCATGTTCCAGGCTGTATGACAAAAAGAGTAAAAAAAAAAAAAACCCTCTGAAAGAAGGATATGCCCCATCGAAAGGAGACAAAAGGGATGAGAGAGGGAATGAAGTAGAAACATGCATTTTTCTTATCATGGAAAGGTTTACTTAAGTTAAAGTGCAACATTCTCATCAACTAATACCAGGTTAAAAACGGCATCATTATAGTTATGTCCCCGAATAAAATCTGAGGTTTTTAGAGTGAATAAAGCAAAAACACATCTACACGACAGCAAAATACACCTTCAAAGCACCAAGGTTTCAACTGTTTTGAAAAAAGTCAGTTTTCAGCAATACAGAAAACAAAAGGATTCACTGCAATGACTGATGCCTATCAAAAACACAGCAGTATAACTGACAGATCCCATCAAAATAACATTAACACAACATCAATATGAAATCGATAGAGGTTGGAGGTGGGGGTAGGAGGGAGGAGACAGACACAGAGAGACAAGAAAAACAACAACAACAAACAGAACAAGAGGTACACAATCAAACACACACACACACGCACACACACACACACACACACACACACACACTAAAAAGAACCCATGCACACATGCACTGAAGTCCCAAAACCGTAGCCAAAAAACGCTTACAAGTGGCATATACAATAATGCATCGAAATGGTCATGACACACTATGTTACAGACAAAAAGCATAAGAAAATCAAAATGATCATGAACACTACATTACAAACAAAAAAGCATATCTTCTGACAGAGCATTTTCTTCAAGCAAACCACTGCCTGAATCAACATCAAACAGTGCATTTAATCAAACTCAAGTCATACTTACAAGCACACACAGCAAAAGAGGAGAAGGTACAGAGAATTTGAAATGATGTTTTCTCAAGGAGTCAAAAACCATTCCAGCTTTTATCACTCACCTCATCCTTCCTGGATATCAGCACTTCCAAGTTTGAACAAAATAGATGTTGACAAACTTTTCTCATGCAATAAAGAGTTTTGTTTAAAAACCAAATAAAAAGACATAATGATATCAAACAATGCTAACCCCTGACTGTGGCATCTGTTAACACTACATATGAAGATGGCTTTAATTAACATGATTATACACTTCTTCTTTCATATGTAGATTTAGTATGAAAATTAGTAATTTAGTTTA